>JAFVLL020031129.1:0-75888 GCA_021397915.2 Tor tambroides
TCCAAATGAAATGCAAAATGTACTTTTATCTGAAAAGAGGACTTTGGACCACTGAGCAACAGTCCAGTTCTTTTTCTCCTTAGCCCAGGTAAGATTCTTCTGACGTGGTTTCTGTTTCAGAAGTGGCTTATTAACCCTTTTCCTGAAGACGTCTGAGTGTGGTGACTCTTGATGCACTGACTCCAGCTTCAGTTCACTCCTTGTGAAGCTCTCCCAAGTGTTTGAGTCAGCTTTGCTTGACAATATTGTCAAGCTTGCAGTCAACCCTGTTGCTTGTGCACCTTTTCCTACCCAATTTCTTCCTTCCAGTCAACTTTGCATTTAATATGCTTTGATACAGCACTCTGTGAACAGCCACCCCCTTCAGAAATGACCCTCTGTGACTTACCCACTTTGTGGAGGGTAGGGCTGGGAATCAAGTTCAATACTTTTTAGGTACCAACCGAATTGCCTCGATACCATAGAGTATCGAAAAACGTCTTGTCATTCGGTACCAAACTTCGATACCTAAGGGGTTAATCTCACCAACATCAGTGAGCCAATAAGCCTGCAGCACTAGGTGTGTTCGACTAGAAGCGGCGCCACGCAGATCGACTGGTGTTTGACATCCGCGAGAGCGATTCGAAAGCGTACGGAGCAGTCTGCTCTCTCTCTATATAGATAGCTCCTGTGCAGCGCCACGTCAATTCGAACACACCTACTAGTTTACGCCGGTTACTCAGAGATGTGGCTCACACATGAGGCTTTAACAATCCTCGCCCATTCTGGCGTTTCAGAAAAGATCTCCGTCCATACTACACAACCAAAAGTGCATGTTACATTGACCATGTATGCACACTGTAGCATCATGCTACATAAGATAATAAATAAGATTAATATTCCACTTTTACTCAAAACTCACTTTAAACCACCACTGAGTGTTTGTATTAACTTCCGTTTGCTGTCTAATGTTTTGGCCATGTTATGTTGCTGAAATATGTCCTCTGAGTCAGAACAGCGATTGCGGAAGAGAGAAGGCATATAACTTTATACATACTGGCAGACAGCGCTGGAAGGTGCTAATGCTTATCAGTAAATTAGTGGAAAATTAATAGAAATGATGATTCTGTCTGAGCTATGCATTTTAAAATGATCATGCACTAGTGTAAACGTAGACTATAACAGATGCGTAAACTGAAAACTATTTGAGCTTTATTAAAATTATTTGCACTGATTTATTGTGTTGGATATATTTTGTTCCTTTGTGCAGTGGCTCAGGAGTCTCTGAGTCTGTATAAATGTCAAGAAGCTAAAATAATTTTTTTAAAGTTTGTTGTTTTTTTAGATAATGTAATCTTGTTAAAATTGATTTCATAAAATTGGTATCGAAAAAAAGTATCGTTCAGGAACCGGTATCGAAGTCAAGGTATCAGTATCGGTATCGAAAATTTTTTAACGATACCCAGCCCTAGTGGAGGGTGTCAATGATTGTCTTCTGGACCATTGCCAAGTCAGCTGTCTTCCCCATTATTGTGGTTTCAAAGAACAAGATATACCCGGAATTTATACTGTGGGGATGGTCATTTAATGAAACTCAAATGTAAATATTCTAATATTTTGAGATACTGGATTTTTGACTTTCATGAGCTGTAAGCTCTAATCATCAAAATTAAAACACAAAAACTTTTGAAATGTTTTACTTTACATGCAATGAATATAGAATTTATGAAAGTTTCACTTTTTGAAATGTTACCAAAAAAAAAGAACTGTTTCACAATATTCTAATTTTTTGAGATGCACCTGTATAAGACCCAGAAATCTGCTGCATTGTAAGAGAGACTTGTAATGCTCTCTCTCACACTTTTACCATCCTCTGCCCTCCCCTTTTACCACAGAAACGTCGGCTCGTTCCACTTCAATGAACACAAACAGATGTAAGATCGAGAAAGCCGGAGCTTTAAAAGCTACTGAGACCATCTGTGTCCTGAAAAGAGTTTCTAAGCAAACACACAGATACACACACTCGTCTTTCGTTCTCCTTCGTACAAAGCCCAGTACATGGAGGCCCCTGAGTCTGCCGCCTTAATGAAGACGAATGCAAGGAATCAATTTGCACCTTCCCAACTCCATCTGGCAGCTCAGCACTCCACCATCAATTAACACACCAGCTGGGGAACACACACACTCACACGCCGCCCACTTCTCCTGTCTGCTCTTTGCCGCTTAGCTCAGAACCGCCAAAGGCGGCCTGAACCCAGAGGACCCCGCAGGCCTGGAGATGCAGAAATGCATTATGGGATGTTTGGGGCGCCCATGCAGGTAAAAAGTGATTGAAACTAGAATGAGAGGAAAATGAAAAGGTGAAGGAGGCCTGTAGAGGAGAGAGGTACTTGTGAGCGTGTGTGTGTGTGGGCCAGAGGCAAAAGATCCTAGTTCCAACACACACGCTTGATCTAAACAAACTGGCGTCACAGGGTGTGTAAATGGTTCAGACAATAAACAGATTCTCTTAATGTGAACAGTTTTAGGGTAAGCCGAGCACCAGCAGTGCAGGGAGTTATTGACTGATCTCAACCAGAGGGTGGACAAGAAAGTCCGTCATCTGTCTTCCACCCGCTCGGCGCACAGCAGTGATCGCTCCGTCGAGATAAAAAGACAAATCCGCTCGTGGGGATACCAATCCGTCGTCAGGCCAACAAAAGACATTTCATTCAAAGCCTGCTGGACAGTGGGCTAAATTTGACTCGTCTGAAATAACAGGAGTGTGAAATATCACAACTGAGTTGACACATGCGGAGAGATTGAGAGATACGGACGCATTAAAACTCCCTCTATCAACTTCCATCACTGCACTGCTGTGCTAGAGCTCTTTATGTAGGTCATGAGTGTTTTTCTGAACATGTGCGCTCCCCATCCCTCTTTCTTCCCTTCCACAATCTCTGTCGTTCTCATGTACAAATGAGAAATGATCCTCTAAACAGCTCCGGCACCATTACATCACAAAGGTAATCAGTGTATCCTAGCAACACACGTCCAGCTATCTTAAAGCACATCAAACCCGGATCCAAGGAGAAACTCGTAAGACACCAAGATGAATGACCGCGACTTCAACCAGGCATTCTGATTCTCAGCGTGCAGTGTCAAGTTACAAGACTCTGTTCTGGTTCTTTCACAGACCTTTACGTTCAAATTTATTAACTATTTACAATTAACATTTTTTGCAACATATCTTATTACCATAATGATTTTTTCATGATTTCATGATTTTCATGATTTTTTTTACTATATTACAGTCCAAAATTCTGTTACATGTTGCATAAATTTAACCACAAATAGTAAAATTGTGTAAACACTTTCCCATTTAATTCATGATTATTATTATAATTATTTAAATCACAGTAATCTAACTTTTTGCATTATGGTGATGATATTGAAATTAATATTTAGATGAAATATGATTTTGAAATTTTGCCACAAAAAGAATATCACAGTTTAAAAAAATCTCATGCTACTAAAAAATAGGCTGAATATACACTACCATTCATAAGTTTGGCTTTTAGATTTTTGGGATCAGTAAGATTTTTATCAGTAAGATGGAGTCTCATCAAGGCTGTATTTATTTGATCAAAAATACAGAAAAACAGCAATATTGTTGAATATGTTTGCAGTTTCTAATATTGATTTCCTATTTTAATATAAATTAAGATATAATATATTATATTTGATGCAGCGCTGTGTTGAAACTGGTGTGCTGCTTAATATTTTTTTGGAACCTGTGGTACTTTTTTCTTAGATGAATAAAAAGAACAGCATTTATTAAAAATAGAAATCTAAATTCAGCTTTTCTTCACAGGAATAAATTATATTTTAAAGTATATTAAAATAGAAAACTTACTGATCCCAAATGATTTTAGGTTGATAAAAAAAAAAAAAACTGTAAAACATCTGCACCAAATACTGTAGTTAGTAAGAAATACTTAGTTGCGTAAGCTCAAAAAAATTCTAATATTATGTTTGCGAGCTCCTCGTTTTGATGAATTATGATTTTGGGTTGAAATATGATGTAAAGCCAGCTGCATAAACTTCTTAAATAGCTCAACCAGCAGAACTTTCTTGGTCAACCCGCTACAACATCAAACTCACATGACTTGCACAGCTATTAATACTAGTCTAACCTGGTATTTTCAGCATGGTTTTACAACACTACCTTTGAATCAACACAGCATTGTAGCGTAATACAGGGTATTGTATTTTACTGCGCGAGGTCCCAACACTATTTGTCAATTCTTCATTTGTTTTGTTTTTTTCCCTGGGCCGAACAAACTGCTTAAGTAAGAATTCTATTGTTCTTTGTGTGAAACAGCCAATAAATCTTTTGAATCTTTTGTATCCCATCTAAATTGACGACTCAGCGAATCCTATGCCGTATATACCATTGTGTCTGACAAATCAAATTTACTTCAGACCCTCTGATAGGATGTTTGGGGTAATAGATTTATACAAGCTTCATAATATACATCAAAACCTGACAGTTACAACTGATAAGCAATAACCACATGAGTCTAATGACACTCAAACTTATGCCAACATCCAAATTCAGTGCTCCTGCATATAAGACTCATCACTTTGGTACAATCATGTCATTCACTGAGCTTGGGCAGGTGCATGTTGGATTGTGTGTGTGTGTGTGTGTGTGTGTGTGTGTGTGTGCAGATGGCTCTTTCAGGTGTGTTGGACATAATGTGTGATCCACAGAGTGGCTGAATGATCGGTTGGAGGGTTGAGTCTGAATTGGTTCCGATAGTGAGTGGGCAGTGATTGCCTTCATGCCATGTTCAGTAAGAGATCCGATCCAACAGCTGAATCTGAACACCTGACAGGAGTGGGATTGTGTTTCTCTACAGCCATGAAGAGTTTTGTGTGTCTGTGTGTGTAGGCTGGTACTTTACGATTTGAAGTCTAGTAGTAAAAGCGTCTTAGAGAAGACAACAAATCCTCATGCATCATGGGTTTCAAGATGGTGAGTCAATACACATATACACAAACATACAGGCTGCCTCCAAGGCCCTACATGTCCTCTCTGAAACGAGTCAAAGTTACAAAGACCTTTTACAAATGTCAAAGGTACACGGAGGCTGTGTGTGTGTGTGTGTGTGTGTGTGTGTATGTATGTGTGTGCGCGCAGGCTTTCATGTGTATTAGATTAATGACGGCTCAACCTGCCATCCCAATAACTACCAGCAGGATCTGTTAAGTAGAACCTTTCACAAATGTCATGCTAATCAGAACATTTTAGTTTCAGAGCATGTTTTGAATGTACTACTTCTTGCCATCACCAGTAATACAACATCAGAAACAAAATGTGGTGTTATAAACGCCTGACAAGTGAAATAGATTAATTTAATATTGGTATAATGCAACAGATAGATAAACAATCGATGGCACATGTAACACTGAACACAAATAAATAAATAAATAAGATGGAGATAAGATGGAGTCTCTTATGTTGAGACTCCATCAATGCTGTATTTATTTGATCAAAAATAAAGAAAAACAATAATACTGTGAAATATTATTGCATTTTTCTAAAATTGGTTTCTATTTTAATATACTTTAAAATATTATTTATTTCTGTGACACAGCGCTGAATTTTCATCAGCCATTATTCCAGTCTTCAGTGTTACACGATCCTTCAGAAATCATTCTAATATTCTGATTTATTATCAGTGTTGAAGCTGCTGTGCTGCCTAATATTTTTTGGAACCTGTGATACTTTTACTTTGATTCTTTGAATAAAAAGTTAAAAAGAACAACAGTTATTCAAAATAGAAATAACAATATAATATAATATATAATATTCTAACAATATAAGTCTTTACTATCACTTTTTATCCATTTAACATATCGTTGCTGAATAAAAGTATTTATTTCTTTTAAAAAAGAACGCAACTAAATAAATAAATAAATATTAATCTTACAATAGTCTTAATTAACCAGTATTTTTCCAATGAAAATATATTAGTTTACTTAAAAAACAGCAATACATTTAATTCAGAATTGAAACAGCATAATAATATTAAAGCTTGTTTCAGAGAATATAATTTTACCTCTTTGGGCATTTTTGATTTTCCAAACAATTTGGCAGTGAATTAATTCAAGATACAGTGGAATATAAAAGTCTGAACACATTGAAAATTTGTGATTCTAAATTTTTCAACTTAGCCTTTCACTCAAACTATGGTTAATATAATTTGCAATATATATAATATAGGCTATAATACGTATAGTGTAATAAAAGATGTATTTGAAAAATAAATTCCACAGAAAATCCACAATGTACACTGTTTGAAAACATAATATCTTGTGCAGTTTAGTTTCTTGTGTCAATTTATTCTGTTTTAAAGATGTTTCGATTTTTTATTTTTTTCTTCAAGACAAATCAAGACTAAATGTTAAGTCTTTTTGCAGTGCAGATATGCTATCATGAAGCTTTGGCTTGACTAATTCCATCAAAAACCTGCTAAATTAATCAGTGAGTCATGTACATGTATGTGCATGTATGTTTCTGTGTTTTCGCTGACCTGGAAAAAAAAGATAGAAAGGCTAATGCAACAAGCGGACATCACTGATACAGCCCTAGTAACTGCCATGGTCAATGTAAAATCATTACATTAAATGTCATGTCCTGTGGTCCTAAAATGATTGTGATCGTCCACGCTTCACTGGCTCTGGGTATAGCAACAGGCGCTCCTACATGTTGACTGCAGAAGTGCTTTGGGTAATAAGCTAAAGCGTTCAATCTAAACGCTGCTCTCTAATGCCTCAATAGCAGCTCAGAGACATCCAATTGGCGAAGCAATCTAGATCCAGGTGGTTTCTTCGTTTTAAAATTAAATACATACACTTCCAACAGACTTCTCTACTGTGAATTCCCATGATTAGCAGTTAGCTTACCAAAGAGCTAGTTATGTTTGCTAATTACTTTGTGATTTATGTAAGCATCTTGCTTTCCTTGACAACAATTTGCAGTTGTGTTTGCTAATGACCAACAGCCTTACCTGAATAGGGTGCTAAATATGAAACAGACTCAAGGTGGAAACCCAGTGTGAGAAGATGGCTTATTAGCAATGCCCTGTGTGAATACACTGAACCAGCAAGCCTAATAATGTGCGTGAGTCAGTCACTTCGTAATTAAACAACTTTGCAAATATGCAGCGGAAAATACTGAACAGTGCTTCAAGACATTGAAATGTTTGTTTCTATAGAAATCATATTACAGCCACTCCTAATATGCAAACAAGATACTAATTGCATTTCTGCATACATGTTAGCTTGCTATTTCTACACAGATATCTGTTCTCACTGCAGTCCTCCCTCTTTGAGTTTAAGTAGTGACTGAGCTGTATCTCTGCTGCCCTTCTCAGGTGAGAACATGTAACTGCAAGCAATAGTTAACGCTCTTTTCTCATCTCCCTTTATCTCTCACCCCTTTTCCCCCTTCCATCTGTCTTCCATTTGCCCTCTCCAGCCCATCCAGGTCTTTATCTTTCTGTTGTTCTTTTATTTGGAACAGAGAGAGCCCAGGGCTTGCCCTCCTGCTGTTTCCTCTAAGACTGAGAACACAGAATCTACCCACTGCAGCAAGACAGAAAGGAGAAAAAGGGAGAAGAAAGGGCATGGAAGAGGAAGAGAGAGAGAGTTCGGGAGTAAAAGATCAATTTAAGAGAGAGAAGAGGTACCTGTGAGGAATGAACTGGGACTTAAAAATCACAGTCCAAAGCAGGTCATCTTCTACAATATGTATCACACATTCATGTTAATCAATTTTTGATGAAAAAAAAAAACGTTTAAATGAAAATTAAAATACATAATTTTGTGGCAGAGGGAAGTATTTAGCGGAATCCACATTGATACATGATAACAGAAATTTTTCCCATTAGATCGTTGTATATTAATCAAACGATTAATCGCGATTAATCGCATCCAAAATAAAAAATTGTATTTACATAATATGTGTGTGTACTATGTATATTTATTATGTGTGTGTATATATATATATATATATATATATATATACACAAACATGTATATATTTCAGAAAAATATGTTGTTTATATATTAAATATATATATATATAATATAAATTATATAAATATAAATAAAATATAAATACATGTAAATATTTTCAAAATATATACTGTGTGTGTGTATTTATATATACATAATAAATATACACAGTACACACACATATATTATGTAAACAAAAACTTTCATTTTGGATGCGATTAATAGCGATTAATCGTTTGACAGCACTAATATTTACATGTATTTGTATTTATAATTTAAAATTTCGAACAGCTAAAAAAATGTTACAAGAATGTTTTGGTAATGTTCCCATTAAGTTAAAACAATTTCTGAATGTTCATGTGACTCGTTAGTGTTACAAGGTCTCAGGTGTGAATGGGAGCAGGTATGTTAAATTTGGTGTTATCCCTCTCACTCTCTCATACTTGTCACTGGAAGTTCAACATGGCAACTCATGGCAAAGAACTCTCTGAGGATCTGAAAAAAAGAATTGTTGCTCTACATAAAGATGGCGTAGGCTATAAGAAGATTGCCAAGACCCTGAAACTGAGCTGCAGCACGGTGGCCAAGACCATACAGCAGTTTAACAGGACAGGTTCCACTCAGAACAGGCCTCGCCATGGTCGACCAAAGAAGTTGAGTGCACGTGCTCAGCGTCATATCCAGAGGTTGTGTTTGGGAAATAGACGTATGAGTGCTGCCAGCATTGCTGCAGAGGTTGAAGGGGTGGGGGGGTCAGCCTGTCAGTGCTCAGACCATACGCCACACACTGCATCAAATTGGTCTGCATGGCTGTCGTCCCAGAAGGAAGCCTCTTCTAAAGATGATGCGCAAGAAAGCTCACAAACAGTTTGCTGAAGACAAGCAGACTAAGGACATGGATTACTGGAACCATGTCCTGTGGTCTGATGAGACCAAGATAAACTTATTTGGTTCAGATGGTGTCAAGCGTGTGTGGCGGCAACCAGGTGAGGAGTACAAAGACAAGTGTGTCTTGCCTACAGTCAAGCATGGTGGTGGGAGTGTCATGGTCTGGGGCTGCATGAGTGCTGCCGGCACTGGAGAGCTACAGTTCATTGAGGGAACCATGAATGCCAACGTGTACTGTAACATACTGAAGCAGAGACTGGGCCGCAGGGCAGTATTCCAACATGATAACAACCCCAAACACACCTCCAAGATGACCACTGCCTTGCTAAAGAAGCTGAGGGTAAAGGTCAAGCATGGCCAAGCATGTCTCCAGACCTAAACCCTATTGAGCATCTGTGCGGCATCCTCAAACGGAAGGTGGAGGAGCGCAAGGTCGCTAACCTCCACCAGCTCTGTGATGTCGTCATGGAGGAGTGGAAGAGGACTCCAGTGGCAACCTGTGAAGCTCTGGTGAACTCCATGCCCAAGAGGGTTAAGGCAGTGCTGGAAAATAATGGTGGCCACACAAAATATTGACACTTCGGGCCCAATTTGGACATTTTCCCTTAGGGGTGTGCTCACTTTTGTGGCCAGCGGTTTAGACATTAATGGCTGTGTGTTGAGTTATTTTGAGGGGACAGCAAATTTACACTGTTATACAAGCTGTACACTCACTAATTTACATTGTAGCAAAGTATCATTTCTTCAGTGTTGTCACATGAAAAGATATAATAAAATATTTACAAAAATGTGAGGGGTGTACTCACTTCTGTGAGATACTGTATATTGGTAATGTGAATGACCATTTTATTGAATCCATTTTATCATTTTGCAAACATTTTGGGTAACGTTACTTTTGAATGTTCCCTGAACATTCCGAAAAAATAGTAGCATTTGAAACACATTACTTAACTTCAAACTTAACCAGTTTGGATGAAAACCACTCTGTGAACAATATATAAATAACGTTTTTCGGGTTACGTTTTAAGAACATTATCAAAGACTAGATAACTTTTAACGAACATTATGTTTATGCTACTGGTTCATTTATAACTTGTTAGCCAACGTTTTGAGAACATTCACTGTTAGCTTGGACAAAAGCACCAATGCTACCGATGGAAAGTCAAGTTCAGTTTATTACCCACACCATTCAGTGCACTGAATGTTGCCAGGTTGGTCACTAGTAAGCGTCCCTGCTGCTAGATTACGTAACATAACTGGTGAGCAAATTATCACAAATTAGATGTATTGTCATTTCAAATAAGATGTCATTTTGACAATGATTCAGTTTTCTTGCTGCTAAAAATGAACAACCTGCAGGGCAAAGCGTTTGTATATAAATCAGCAGCGCACAATACATCACATCATGAACAAGATGAACGACTATCAATGAATGAATCAAAGGAATCAGAATGCCAACGTGGTTTTCCATGCATCATTTTTTAACATCGCTTTATGTGGGTGAAGACAAATTGTATACAACAGTGAATTGCTCACAGTGCTCCAATTTCATCATTCCCATTGGTAGTCACTGCTTATTTGCACAAACTTTTGCAAGCTCTCATTGAAAATGAATGACTTCTGGTTGTGGTTAGAGTGAAACAGCTTTAATGAAATGACCTCTACACACTAACAACAGCCACAGCATTCAGTTATTCTGCACCATATTTACCAACAGCCTCTATTGTTCTTTTCTCTATTCCAGCTTTTACTCAAAGGTCTAGCATTAATCCTTCTATGATAATCTGTATAATTCTGAGATAATCTATGATTCTCTAAGTATTCGGAGCACTGCAGATGCACTCTGAGGCTCGTGCATGTGTCTGCACTGAGATCTGCTTTGGTTTAAGCTTGTAAGCTGCTCTCTTAAAGAGAGGAGAGGCATCTGTGATGTTTCATTTGATGGCTGCTGCTGTTTGGTCTTTTAGTGCTCCTGCACTTCAGCAGATCTGAGGAGTCACATCTTCTGCTGTTCCTCAGCAAAAAGAGTTCTTTCTCTGTTTTCTTGTCTTGCACTGATGTGCTCATTTTGAAGTTTTGAGGTTATATTACATAATTCAGGCATACTTCTTGAATTTAGTCTAGCAATAATAGTGTTGTTACTCAAATTTCAGCACATAATCACTGATACAAATGCAAAAATACACTCTACCATTCAAAAATTTGGGGTCAGTAAGATTTTTTAACAAGTTTCTTATGCTCACTAAGGCTGCATTTATTTGATCAAAAATTCATTAAAAGCAGTAATACTGTGAAATATCCTTACAGTTTAAAATAGGCCTAACTGTTTAAATATAATTTTAAAAAAATGTAATTTATTCCTGTGACGGCAAAGTTTTCAACAGCCATTTTATCTTTAGTGGCACAAAATCCTTCAGAAATCATTCTAATATGCTGATTTGCTGCTCATTTATGATTATTTTCAGTTGTTCTGCTTAATATTTTGTGAAAACCATGGTACAGGATTCTTTGATGAAGAGAAAGTTCAAAAGAACTGCATTTATTTGAAATGGAAACCTTTTGTAACATTATAAATGTCTTTACTGTCACTTTTAATAAATGTAATGCATTCATGTTAAAATAGTATTCATTTAGTCCCTCCCTGTCAATGTGGACAGCTCTTGGCCAAAACAAGCCGCAATGTGGATTAGACCTTGTGCCGTTTATTCAAAGGTTTGACTATGAAAGACTAACAAATACACAAACACAGCCCCAGTCTGCTGAAGAAAAGAGCCAAGACATCAGCAACTTTTCCAAAACACCAGGAGGTGCATTCACACACACACACGTCAGAGTTTAGATTATTAACCTCATTTCCCATAAGCTAGTGTGTGATCAGATATATTATCTTTAATATGAAAAACAGCACATTAGCGATTAGTGACTCCATGCTAATGATAAGAAGCAAAGCTGTAGTTTATTACTCGCTCAGCTGAAGCTGTGTTTGTTTACTGAGGTTGTGCTCTAATTTGTCAGCATTATGCTGTTCATTTTTCTTTGTTAGAGGGACCATGAGGCACAAAGAGAACAAGAGAAACTGAAAGAAAGACAGAGATGTGAATGACAGTAAGAGAAAGAGTGTGTAAGAGAGAAATAGAGTGATACACAGATGGGACGGAAAGTGAGATCGAAGGAAGGGAGAAAATTAATGATGAGAAAGAGAGAGGGAGAGAGAAGTAGAGGACAGAAGGATGGAGGGAAGGAGACACGGAGGACAGTTCTTCCACATCAGTCACTAATCCCTTAACGGTGTGTAATCACCAGTTTAATTAGCAGCTCTGATTGGCTGTGTCTGACCCACTGCATTGTTTCTAGGACCATAAAATAGTCTGTTCAGAAGCTTCCTGATTAATCTCTGAAGGCCTTTTCACGTGATTCATGTCAGTGTTCCGAACTGCTTATATGGAGCGAAGCGTCAAGCTACAGCACATGTCAAATAATCACAATTGCAACTAATTGCAACAATTAACATCTCATGCAATGTTTTATTTCTTGTAACTGCATCATTATTCTTATTCTTCAGACGCATCAAGCTATAGCACGTCACAGTTATACAACTTTTTCTTGTAATTGCAACTTTGTCTCACCATTGTGACTTTATTTTTTTTATAACTGCATCGTTATGTGAATTTATATCTCAAATTCACTATTTCTTATTCTTACGAAATGTCAAAGCTACAGTGCAAGCCTAATCACAATTATGATTTTTATCACCTTTGTGCCATTTTTACTTCTTGTAATTGCATCATTTTGTGATTTTGTATCTCACAATTTCCCTATTTCTAATTCTTAAGAAGTGTCAAACTATTTGTTGTACAATTGCAACTAAATCTCACCATTGTGACTTCTTTATTTCTTGTAATTGCATCATTATCAGACTTCTTACAATTTCATTTTTTCTCGTTCTTAAAAAGTTTCAAGCTACAGAGCGCAGGTTAAATTCTCACAAGTGTGACTTTCTTGTAATTGTAACTACATCTCAACACTCTGACTTCATTATTTCTCATAAGTGCATCATTATGTGATTTTATATCTCACAATTTTACTATTTATTATTACTATTTATGTTTTTTTCCTCTCAGGTGCAAATGTGCTTCCATTGTAAACAAACAACATTTAGGCTAATACGGTACAGTACTTGGTGAAAACATTGTTTATACTGATAACTACAATTAATTCATGTAGCTATTTAATATAAAATGGTCTTTTATTACATTGCTGTTGACATTGTTTTATTAAAACTAAATGCTGTGTGTTTAAAAATGCAATAACCACTGTAATGCATGACCTCTGGCTTATACTTTATTTCCTCTTTTGTTTGCTTTCACTATTTTTACTGTTTACTGTGTACACTTACTGCTGTCTTGCTAGCTAGAAACCTCATAAAATCATCCTTTGGTGACACTATCTGCAAAGCTTTTCATTTGGAGGTCACAGCGGTGAAACTCTGCGAAAGAAGCTTGCCTTTGAAATACCATGCCATCATGCAGTCCTAACAGCTCAGAATGGCACACGGGTTCCTGATCCCCATGACTCAAAGAGGAGTGTGTGTCTTTAAAGTTACTGTACTCGCTCATTATGAGTAGACTGACATGGCACATTGCCTTCCATTATCTGGATTACATAAGCAGGTCAGCACTCAGATGTGCTGATGCACTCCTGATTAATCACTTGAGTGTGTGTGTGTGTGTGTGTGTGTGTGTGTGTGTTTGTGTGTGTGTGTGTGTGTGTGTGTGTGTGTGTGTGTCCTATGAGACAGCTGCATGGACTTTCCCAAACCTCTCCGCCAGATGTGCAATGCCCCCATGCCTCCAAACACCCTTCTACTCACGTGTAAAGACACACACACTTTCTTTATCACTTCCCACGTCTGTTCCCAGAGCACCTCGAGCAAAGCTCTGATCACCCTCCTCTCTCTAAAAAGACTCAAAACCCTGCACTCCTAGTGGGTTTACTCTTGTCTTTGGGGAATATATTTACAAACAAACCATAAATAAGTTCAAGTGACAGAATAAATAATAACATGTCATATTAATTATCAATCAGTTATCAATTATTATTATCAACAGGACCAAGCTTTTGTTTTAGTACTATACTATATATTTTACTAAAAAAAGATGTTGTGTTTTATAAAAATTAAATATATTAATAAATAATAATAACAATATTACACAACACACCCACATTACATAATTTTGTAGATAATATGAAAAATATTTCAAATTGTAATATAACTCTTTAATGTGTGTGTGCGTGTGTGTGTGTGTTTGCATTATAAAACATACTCACACTGAAACAACTGTTTGTATATATGTTGGTTTAAGTAATCTCTGAGCACACGAGGAAGAAAGAACAAGGGAGAGAGAGAGTTCCTGCTTTGGTTGTTTCAATATCCTCAGGCTCACTCTACAGGGAGTGATTTAGCCACATATCTAAAAAACCCTTCCTCTCGTTCTGTTCCTACATCCTACTCTGTTTTCCCTTCAGTAACCCTGTGTTTTATGTATCTGTGTTGTCTTTTGTTGGCTCGCTGGGCTGAGGAAGGAAACTGCAAAGACTTTCAAAAATAAATTGAAATAGTTTCATGTCTTTTTGAGTTTGCCTTGGTCAGTCATACTTGCTGATTAATCAAGAAAACCTGTTTGAAACATACACCACTTCGTTTGGTAATGCAGAAAATGACAGAACGTTCTTAAGGAATAGCTCAGCCAAAAACAAACATTGCTACATGTCAGAATTTACTCACAGAACCATTATTCACTTTAAACCCATATTTCTTTCTACTGTATGTCACAATGAGAAATTTTACTGGTATATTTCATGTGATTGCAACTCACTAGAACTTCAAGGAATAGTTCACCCAAAAACGAAAACGTTTACTCACCCTTATGTCGTTTCAAACCTGTATAAGTTTCTTTCTTGTGTTAAACACAAAAGAAGATATTTTGAAGAATTTTGAAGAACCAAACAGTTGTTGTTCCCCATTGACTTCCATAGTAGGGAAAGAAATACTATGGAAGTCAATGGGGACCATCAACTGTTTGATTGCCAGCATTCTTCAAAATATCTTTTATAAGAACGAAACTCATACAGGTTTGGAATGACATGAAGGTGAGTAAATGATAAAAGTTTCATTTTTGGGTGAACTATCCCCAAATTTGGTCTGTTTCTCACAAAGCTGTCCTATTGCTTCAGATAAGATTAGCAGAAATATTACAGTACTCTGTATGGTACTTTTGTGTCCGCTTCCGAAGCGTGAAAGCTTAAAAGTCTAACTGCATGGAAAAGAACAACTAGCACAATTCTCTAAAATGGCTGCTTTTTTTTCCACGCAATACGGGTTTGAAACGACATGAGGGTGAGTAAATGATGACAGACTTTTCATTTTTGGCTCAACTGTTCCTTTTTGTTTGAAACGGGTTGAAAAACTGTATCTTTTGAGTTCAGCCGAGTTCATTTGAAAGCCTTACAAAACAAGTCTGAATCTCTCTAATGCCGTCTTCACGTCTCTCCTTTAGATACTTTCCTCTTTTATCCTCAGACGGCACAGAAAAACACAAATTTTCCTCTTCTCAAAACCATTTCTCTTGTGTTTCATATCATTTCTCATCATTTTCTTCTCTCTTACAGTCTTTCTCTATCCATTTCCACTTGATTTTAAATTTTGAAATACTCAATATCACAGAAGACAGACCTTGTGTTTGCTCGAAATAGCCCCCGACCACACACACACATAAAATACACACAGTGAGGTAGGGCTTTAATGATGTGTCCGGTTCTATTAGCAGTGCTGCCATCTTACTATTCAATGAGTTCATTATTCACCCTCCTGTGACTCTGGGGCCTCTTATCTCCTTGCATTTCTCTGCATGTCAACCCCTTCCACACTTCCTGACTGACCCCGCAGGGATCTTTAATGGAGATCGCTGCAGCGGAGACTCACTTCTGATCTCTTTCAAATCAGATGAAGTTAAGTTAAACCAACAAAACAAAACTTGCCTCAAATACAATAACAGGGAGCTCTATCATTTGAACGGGGAAAAGTTGTGATTTAGCCGCGGTGTGTGATGGTAATCCTCATCCTCGGCCGGCTGAAGCGTGGGCCTCCCGTCGGGATCACAGCGGCAAACTCTCGGAGAGAGGTGCGGCGGCATGCTGAGGGATAGATATAAACTCGCACATGTGTACGTGAACGGCGCTTCCACATCACCCATCTGCTTCTGTAATCAGGAGCCTGCGGTCACGCGTTTGATGAGCTGCTTGCTCATCCCGCTTGTGCCAACAGGTAAAAACCCAAACGACCGTGGAACGCGCTCACGGTTTGTCTGGGACCGCGGATCAAAGGGGCCACTAAAGGGATCCCTGGATCAGAGCAGACATCCGGAGGCCAATAACTGTGGGATTAAGATAAAAATCAGCCTTTCGCTGGATTTCATCTCTTTCAGTTTGCCTCTCGTTTATTCCTTGCCCCGTCTCTTTTATTCCTCTTTCACTTCTTTTCTATTCCTAAATTAATGCAGTCTCTTTCTTTTTTGTGGTGTTTTTTGAAAAGGCAAGTGTAGGACTGCAGATTCTCTCAGGCTGATAATGTGCACAGTTAAAGTGGCTCATTAAACCCATTTTTCACACAGAAATCACTGCGTAGCTCCAAGTCTGCAGTCAGCACTTTCCTACCCCCACCCCTTCGCTGGGTTGTATAAGCGTCTGATAAAAATAGTGCAATTGAATCAAACTGCACATCATTTCATCAAACTGTTTGACTCTGCTGCTTTTGCTGATTCTTGTTTATTAAAGAAATAGTTCACCCAAAACTCACCCTGATGCTCCAAACATGCATGACTTTCTTTTTTTGGAGCACAGAGAAATTTAGAAAAAAAAAATTTCCATGCAATTACGGTACCTTTAAAACTTCAGAAACACCATAAAACTTGTTTGTATCCCTTGTGCACTATATTAAAAGTCATTATTCACTGAAAATATTGGCATGCACTTGAATGAATCATTCCTTTTAGTCAGATCTTTTCAATGAGTCTAATCATTCAATTCACAAAGCCTGTCTGAATAAATTGGATCCAGTTACTCTCTTTTTATTGAATATTTCAGGGGTTGATGAAGATTATCAGTGAATAGCAACAAAAAAATCTATTTGTTTTTCCACGTAAAACTATTGTATGACTTCATAAGACTTAGTGTTGGTGAGTCATGTGGTTTGATATTTTGTCCTCTTTTCAGTTTTATTACATTGAAAATAGTGGCATAGATATACTTCAAAATCTCTCTTGTTGTCAAATGGTGCAGAACAACATAACAAAATTCAATTTTGGGTGAATTATCTCTTTAATAGACATACCCAACATCACAGACCTGCTGTGACGAGTTAGTGAACTTTATTTTTTAAGTCAGTTACAAAAAAGTAGCTTCTAATTTGAATACAAAAAGAAAGACTATAGTTGATCAAGGCTTGTTCTTAAGACACACGGTCTTAAAGTGGCTATGTTTATATAACTGGCCACTGGAGGACAAGCCGTAAATGTGGACACTGCAACAGAGAGATTTCCATATTTCACTTATTATATGGTAGCTCCAAAACTAAGAACGTAGTCAGCAAGCACAGAGATTAGTGTGTGTATTTGTGTGTGAGAGAGAAACTTTCTCTCTCTGACACTGATGTGGTGTGGCACTGAAAGCCTGCAGCAGTTTTCTGGCCAGCGGTTACATCCTGCAGCTTCACACTGGCTTAGACAAGCAGAACAACACTAAGAGCTCGCACAAACACACACTTGTACACAAATATAGAGGGGGAAGGCAAAAGAGAGCACTCAACAAAGTAACCACATTTAGGGATTAGAGGACGTGGGCAAAACCGCTCCACAGACGAATTCTGACAAAGCCAGACGGCAAGGAGTAGAAAAAAAACAACAGACAGCTGTTTCCAAAAAACCCTGTCAAAAACTCTCAATTAAATCAAGGCAGTCTGAGCTCATCACCATATTAACTCCACTCGACTCAGTTTAAAAGATACAACTAAACAAGGCTATAATTAATTCATATTGAGAAACAAATTAGAGCCTGTGATGAGGCACATGCTGGAGAAACTTTTTAGGTGTTGTGTGTTTGTTTCTTAAAGGAACCACCTCAAAGTCACAATTCTGTTGTCATTTTACTCACCCTTATGTCATTCCAAAACCATATGATTTTTTCAAGGAAAACACAAAAGGAGAAATTTAGAAAAACACCACAAGTCAATAAAAAGTGCACACCGCACTCCATGTACACTGCTGTTTAGGGGTCAGTATTTAATTTTTTTTTTTTTTCAAGAAATTAATTTTATTATGCAGCTAGGATGCAATAAATTTATCAAAAGTGACAGTACAGCAATATATTGTAACAAAATATTTCTATTTCAAATATATGCTGTTCTTTTATAATGGGGAAAAATATTACACAGAAATAAAGTAACAGCTGCTGAAAAAAATCAGCTTTGTTGTCACAGGAATAAATTACATTATAAACATATTAAAATAGAAAAAATGTACTTTAAATCGCAATCATATTTCACAATATTACTGTTTTTATTGCATTTAATTAATCAAATAAATGCAACCTTAGTGAGTAAAAAAGACTCCTTTCAAAAACATTTAAAATATATTACCAACACCAAACTTTTAAACAGTGCTTTATTCTGAAGCCAGCTTTGTGTTATGTTAATAGCTATTTGTAAGTTGTGTTAATAGCTTTTTCTGTGAATAAAAACAAGCATTTTAGAGCTCCTTTCACACAGGAATGATAACAATATCTATAATGATTATATAACTATATTAGCATGCACACCAATGGACAATAATGCTATGTTTACACTAAGTGCATGCTTTAGTTATGTTTCAGAGATCAAACAATTATCGGCAGACCCCCTGCAGTAGTGCTGCAAGATCCCCTCATAATTTCTAGATGAATTACACATAATATTTCTGTTATTTTATAGGATGACTAATGCATACGGTTAAAAGAACATACAGGAAATTTAATGGAAATTTATTTTTACTGATTTCATTTCAGTTACCCAGCCTCCTTTTTGCTGCAGTCCACTGTTCATTTTTTTTTTATTCCCTTCTCCTTTTTGAATTTAAAGTCTTTGAATTCCCTTTTTCTGTTGGCCTCATGGAGGTCTCATAAAGCCAAATCGAGGACTCAGTGCATGAGAAGTGGAGCCAGAAGCCTTGGTCTTTCTCCCCTGTGTATCTGCCATCATCTGGTCAGCATTAGAGCTGCACCGACCCGCAGGGTTTACACAACACCCGCCCGACCGCTGGAACTGACCTCTATGCACAGGCAACTTTCACATGTCTAAGCAGCAGGCGCACATGTACAGTACAGAAACCCACACGCAGGCACATTGGCCAAGGTGACAGTATGTACAAGCGGAGTGTGTGCACATCACACCAGAGAGCACGTGAGCAGGTGTTTGTTTAATCTGTATGCGGCAGAATTCGCCCAGAAGTTCAAGGCTGTGGCCGTGTGATATGGACCGATGACTCTGTCCCTGCAGGAATAGCGGTTACGTGCCGAGACTTTTTGACAACGAGGCCACTATCTTGAATTTTGCGGATCAGTGGGTTATCTTTGCCGTAGCGTTCTTAACTGAACCGAATTACTTGAGCTGTAATCGAAAAACAAAAGCTGTAGCCTGCAAAAGAAGAGAATTTAATGCACTGTGTGTGTGTGTGTGTGTGTGTGTGTGTGTGTGTGTGTGTGTGTGTGTGTGTGTGTGTGTGTGTGTGTGTGAGCTTATGTCTGTGGGACCCTGTGCTTTACAGTAGGACTGCATAGCGCTTTAGAGTCTCTTCATCTCTGAATACATGAATAAAAAATAACTGCATAAAAAAGGGTAAAAATCTGGCAGTGCACAAGTGTACGGATATCCATCTTACGTAACGTGAATTAAAATCAGAGCTTTCACTCTGCGTGAGTGTGTGAATGCACTGGTGTCGACCGCACTTGTGTGTTTATCCCTCAAAGAGTGTGTGTGTGTTTATCAAGTGCTTTGCTCAGATCCTGGTGCTTTACCGAATGATGGGGGGGGGGGGGAATTACAATCCTCAAAAGCTGATGACAATGTGTTTGCCACAGAGAATTTACTTATCACAGATGCCAAGAAAATTAGCATCGAAATGATTCAGCTGACAGTCTAACATTATATCTGACTGCAAAGGCCCAAAATATTTATGCTTACAGATGAAGAGAGTGGAAGAGTGAGGGAGAGAGAAATGAACAGCACACATCTAAAAACCCAAGAGAAAGAAAACCTCTTCATGAAGTCGAGAGAAATGCAATGTGAAGGATCCTGGCTCAGCTACAGAAAAAAAGTGAAGAGAGAAAGTGAACGAGAGAGAGAGATGAGGGAGAGGCTGACTTCAGACTTCAGAAATGGACCCACTGCAGAGACCACGGACTGTGACATTGTGGGTTGCCATAGAAACGGGGACAGGCGCTTATGTGTTAACTGTTTGCATATAGATTGAAATGAATGTGTGCGTCTGGACTGTTCGGAAATTAGCAGTAATAAATATGTTGTAAATCTTTTATTCCGCCCACAACTTAACAAAGCTACACCATTCCTCAAAATATGACCAGTTTGTCTCATTAAAATCTCTCACTGTACATTATCATATCATGATCATATGATTTACAGAAATGGTTTTACAGAAATGTGAGAAGATTTGAGCTATAACACATTAGTCTGTCCATTTACTGCAACTGATCAGTCATCAGTCTAAATGTAGTTACAAATAACATAAATGGAGTACTACATTAAATACAAAATGTAAAAAATGGTCATCAGGTGTTGCCCCTTGAGAATGATTACAAACTTTACATGAAGAGGGGAGTCATATTTAAGACTTTTAATGGCAAAAATTAGCTAATTGCATCATTAAAGTACACTAAATCTATGATTTGAGCACTGAAGGTTTTATTCTGGCTGTGGTTCATGTTACAATCTGAAGAATTTTTGGACTTTTCAGCATTTTAAGCATCTAGCATATCTTCACTGTATAAACAACTAATGCCTGAGCACTTGAAGAGGACAGATACGGTTCTACAGAGTCATAAATATGAATACAGATGAAGCAATGTGGGCAGAGGCTTTTCATGGTTAGCATCTAAATGTGTTTTTCAAAAATCTGTTCTGAACCTTTTATGTAAAATATCCATTACTGCAGAAGATTTAATCTCAAACTACTCATGCCAAAATGTCAAATCTTTTGTTTAATCCTAAATCTTCCACCCAAACTAATATTGTGTCCTAATAAGGTGTGATGGAACAAGATTCTAGTGACAGGTACATTTTCTGTCTATATTGAAATGGGGATTCTCCATAAATTTACATTTATTCAGTTGGCTGATGCTTTTATCCAAAGTGACTAATGAGAATAATGAAAGCAGCAGCAATTAAATGAATAGTTCACTCAAAAATTATGATTTACAGAGAATTTTCTCACCCTCAGACTATTCTAGATGTAGATGAGTTTGTTTCTTCATCAGAACAGATTTGGAGAAATGTAGCAATACATCACTTGCTCATCAGTGGATACTCTGCAGTGAATGGGTGCCGTCAGAATGAGAGTCCGAACAGTTGATAAAGGCATCGGAATAATCCACAAGCAATCCACACAACTCCAATCCATCGGTTAGCATAGTGTGACGTGAAAAGCTGCGTGTTTGTAATAAAAGATTTTTTTATCCACAAATCATTGCTAAAATGAGTTCTCCTGTGAAAAAGTCATCTCATCTGAATTACGAGAGAAATAAGCACAGATCAAGCACTGTTTACAAGTGAAAACAATCCAAAACAGTTCTAAACAACTATGTCGGTGGATTTTGATGTGAGAGGACAACAGGGCATGTTTTCACTGGAGGAGGCATTATTAGGGTTAGGGTTTTATTTGATGTTTTTATCAGCTGTTTAGATTCTCATTCTCACGGCACCCATTCACTTCAATGGTGAGCAAGTGATACAATGCTAAATTTCTCCAAATCTGTTCTGATATTGTGGATGGTCTTAGGTGAGTACCTTTTCAGCAAATTTTCATTTTTGGGTTAACTATTTAATTTATGCAAGCCATAGTGAGAACACAATACCAGTACTCCTTGAAAAATGTTTCTTCAGCCGTTTTTTTGCTGTCCAGGTGAAGGTTTGGAATTAACTTGAGCACTAAGGGACAGTAAATGTGAAGGTTTCAGAAAGTGACCTTGTACCGCACTGTAATGGAACCACCGGACTCCATTCACTGACCACAGGGGACAGCAGAGAGCTTAAGTGTTTAGGTAAAAAGGTGCACACATAGAGGTTGTCCATCAGAGTCTTCAGTTTGATGCAGATGGCTAAAGGCAGTTTCATCATATTGCACCTGGTTAAAAGTAAGACTAAGTTTGAAAACATTTAAGTTTGAATGTGTTGCAAAGTCTAATGCAGGGATCCTGCTCTTTAAAATTAAAGTGTAGTCCTAACGTCACTCAAACACACCTGGCAGTAATTTACAAGTGAACCCAAAGACACTGATTAGCTGATTCAGACATGTTTGATTAGAGCTGGATTTAAACGCTGCAGGAAGGATAAATCAGAGCAGACCTGAGCACCTCTGCGGTAAATGTTGTCATTACCTATTTAAAAAAATGAATGAATGAATAAATATTGTAAAAAAAATAAAGAAATAATGAAAGGATAGTTCCAATGTTACTTGCTGTTCTGTTGTACATTTCTGAGTAAAAATTATTTTATAGTAAATCTTATTCTTTTTCGGAAACTACTGATAAATTTAACAAACAATTACAAACATATGGCAAGTAACACATTGAATTAAATTAAATGTGAAATTTTATAAATAGTATTTTTGGTTAAACCGACTCCAATTATCTTAATTTACAACTTTAAAAAAAAAATCATTTTTACAGTGTACTCCTTTTTTCAGTATGTGAAAAGCAGATTTGGAAGAGTGTCATATTAGTTATTATTATGGAATTCTATTGTTGTAACCATGACAAAAAGGGCTTTGTGCTGTGCCAGTATACTAAAGTAATTATTAGAATACAGAAGGCATCACTAAGAATATGGAATATGATAATTCTCGTTGTTATATAGGTCTTTAATATTGTTTTCAGATCTGCCACCCAGCTTCCACCAGCCAGGCAGAAATGATCACAGGAGCAACTGATTGACAGGTTCTCTCAGAGAGATGCCTCGTGCACACTAATGGAGAGATCTGGAATGCAGCAGTGAGGAAATTATGACACAAAAGTCATACTATGAGATTAAAGGAGACAAACCCATTTAGATTGAATTAATGAAGTATTGTGGGCTGCACACATCCAAACGCAAGCTTGTAAATGTCCATAACGGCTCACTGCATCACTGCAGAGAAAACATAGATGAACCGTACATCAGGCCAACAGCTTGGACAGAGGCCTGTAAAATTTGGGAAGAGCTGGGGAGCCATAAATGTAGGTAATATGCAAAAAGAGAGAGCTGGTGTTATATAGGTGCAAAGGAGGAGAAGGCTTGTTCGGTTTGGAGTGGCAGTCAGGACACGCTGACATTTCCTTTAGATGTGCACTTTTTCAGAGTGCCCGCAGGGGAGACGGGGTAGCCCGCCACGACCGCTACCGAAGAGGGCAAAGCTGAACGCTGACACTAACAGCAGGAGACAGAGCAGGCGACATGACGTAACCTATTACACTTTAATACCTGTCTAAAACAATCTCTCTCTCCATCACACACACTCTCACACTTCAACCCGCAAGCTCAGATCATAGACTCCCTCTGTCTCCTTTGTACGTGCACGCGTACACACACGATAAACCCACCGAGTGCATCACAAATGCCCAGACTTGCAGAGATTCATGAATACACACACACGCAAATTCTCTGCTGCCGCAACCCCCAAATTTGTCATGTCAGGTCTCGCATAGCGGGTGTGTTACTTATGGCAGAGTGTGTGTTACACAGGGTTGACTTGACTCACACACCGAGTGTTCAGCTGTGCACGGAGAGCCCTGGAGGATTACTGTACGTAGGCAAGGATGAGGTTCTGTAACACACATACTGGGTAATCAATATTGCATACGAGTAAAGCTGCGTCCACTAAATAATGAGGCATTTGTAAGCTGAATAATTTTTGAATGTAATACATTTATAATGACACCAAACAATACTATTACTCTGGATCAATGCTAAACTACTTTCTTTTTGCCATTTTTACAAAATAATCAATAATCTACAGTATTACGCTTTTTAAGTGAATCCCACTTGTCAAAAACATGTCTGCATCATATTTCATGACTATAATATATTTATTAATAGACTAAATAAAAGAATTATAATATTAGTATATTTTGAAGCCAGAAGACTCAATTATAACATTTTCATGATAATTAAGCAAATTTCCCCAAACCAGAACATTTTCATGACCATAATGCTAAAAAAGAGGAGGAAGAGATTATATTTAATGCTTTTTAATTAAAGCATTCATACAGAATGTGTTAGCATTTGTTAGTATTGCCTTTAGTTTATGCTAATTTAAATATAAAAAAATCTTAGCATTATTTTCTGCTTATTTCTTTACATTTATATTTTTAAATTGTTTAATCTTTATTTTAAACAGAAAAGATTTGAAAATATGCATTAGTTTGTTTTTAATCTTGATTGCATCATGTTGTAAAGAGGTATAAAGCGTCTGTATCAGAAGCATACAATCCTGATCACACTGCTTCACCTTTCCCTTCCATGTCATGTCAAGGGCAGATGCTCTGCGGTCTTTGGATCCACGAGACCTTTTCTCTCTAATCCAGCAATTAACATGAATTAATTAATGATAAAAGAGAGGCCAAAGCAGATCTTGAAGATGCTGTTCTGCCTTGTAAGCATTCTGATCTCCTCTGAAGGTCAGCAGGATCATTAGCCTGCTTCTGATCTTAGAGCCGAGGAACACTACAATAACAGCACTTTGATAAGCTTGCAGCCTCACTCTCTCTATTTTCCGTCTTTACTCTTCTTTCTTCTAATGCTCTCTTTCAAACCCATATCTCATTCTCTCTCTTTCACTTGCTTTCTCTGTTTCCATTAAGCATCTTTGAATGTTTTTCTACAGAGGTTTTTGATAACAGTCCCACTCAAACCCTAATGCAATCTTTTTTTTTTTTCTTTAAAACTGTTTGTACAGTTCCTTGAATTTCTCTAAACATGAATGGCTTTTGTTTAAATGGCAACATAAATAATAAACGGTATTACAAAAGCAACTAACAACAGCAAAGTAGGTGAAAAAGAGAGATATACATACTTGCACACTACAAACTATTCATTGTATTGATAATAAATTAGCAAATTGTGTGTAAACACATTTTAAATGTGTATTTGTTTATTGATTTGCAAAATATGCTGTTAAAAAGAGTTGCATGTGCAGTTGTGTAGCTTTCTCTCACACATGCACACTGATGCCTTCATGCACTGAAGCAGAAAAAGTGCAGGGTCAGTCAAGAGAACACTAAGTTGGCTTGAACAGTGAAAAAAACAGCATTCTCATTGCTTAATGACCTCTTCTGCCCCCTGGTGTTCAAAACACATCTGACTGCTGGAGATTTCACTGAAGAGAGATTCTGTTTTAAGGGAAGATTCATAATTTTTTCATTCTTTTTTAAAAGTATGTAAATTTTCATAAGAACTCTTAATGGATGCAGAACCGTTACATTCCATGTGCCCCTAATTTAAATGCATTTATTGGATGAATATACAATTTTGACCAAGTTCAACTGGAGTTCAGCCCAGAATTGGCTCTGACTAATTCAGTCTTGTAGCATTGCCAAATAGGCATAACATACTAAAACTCAAACTAACTCCTTTGAACTTAATTTATCCTTAGTTCCCCTTTAAACACTGAACACAAGGAACATATTGGTAAATGGGGGAAGAGGTGATCCACCCCTTTTCTTTCCATGCACATGCATTGTTAATGTTATTACTGATCTAGGACCAGTATAAAAGAAAATTCTCTTTAAGAAGCTCATCTAAATTGTTAATATTAAATTAAAAAAAATCTTTAAGTATTATTATTAATTCCATAAACATAATATAATATAATATAATATAAAGTACTGCACAAGTTTACTTTTTTATTGAATTGATGTGAATTTTCATAATTTCATGTCCATTTTCTTTAATACTGAGCAGTTAATCCAAACCTGTCAAACCTCAATCCATAGTCTAAAAGACCAGATTTCACTCATAAGTGAATTTTGACTAAATGTGTAGTTACTAAATTTTGCATGGTGAGCGAGTTGGGTTTCTGCTTCAAACTTGCTAAACAAAATCAGGATTAAAAAAAAAAACTATTTTTCAGTGTATCTAAAAGCAGCAGAAGATACTGTGAATAGAATAGACATGATCAATCTCTAACTTTAGCGCCAAACATAAATGAGCAAAGACAACAGCTGAAATGTGAAGTTGAAATGACACTGAAAGAATACAGTAGTTACCAAATAATGAGAAATGAACGCTCTGTTATCATTTACTCACCCTCATGTTATTCCAACCCCCTACGTCTTTCTTTCTGAGTAGAATTCCTAAACAGCTTTCTTCTATACACTGAAAGTGAATGAGGACTGGGTGATGGCAAGCTCCAAGAAAGCAGCATAAAAGTAGTCTACATTCCAAGCCTTCTGAAGCCTAACTGAGTGAGGACTAAATTTTAGTCAAAATCTGCCCATGAGCATCTTGCAGTCTTGGTCACAATTTGCTCTCACTGAACAGAAAAGAGCAGCTTGGACATTCTAAAAATCTTTTGTGTTCCACAGAAACAAGTCAGTCATACAGGTTTTTGGGGAGAGCTATTCCATTAAAGTCAATGAATGTCCTATTGTTGAGCAAACAAACATTCAAATTCGTCAAGAAGTTAAAATTTGTCAGAGATGGGAACACAAGCACATGAAACTGAATAAGACTTCACTTTAAATTATATTAACAATTTGTCAAAGTTGCTTAATAAACAACCATAGTTAAGTAACTTAGAGTGCTTTCAATGCAAAAGGGTCAAACTATTGGATATTTTAAGCAGATTCACTAAAATTGTGCAGATTTTATTGACTAACACCAATCAGAACTTTCTAAACTGAAATTAGAGGAAGTTTGTAATTTATTCTGAATCACATTTAACAAGAGTTTGTTTTAGACATGCTCTTTTGGGCAGTTCTTTGCAGTTGTCTACATCTGCAGTTGTTCTCTTTTACCAGTAGATGGCATCAACAGTTAAAAGAGAAGAAACATGCTGACACTGCTGTCCCGTAAAGAGTAGAGTCTCTGCTAAAGAGGGAGAAACTCTGAGAGTTTGACGATGACCTGATGTTTGATTTTTAATGAAAAAAGAAAATATGAGAACTTAAATAAAAGCTGATGCTCACATATAGGCCTGAATGTACATGGTTGGTGATAAAGAATGGAAATGATATTGAACAGTATACTGCAGTGCACAATATGTTTGTTACATGATCGTAATTTAGCAAACTTTAGTAAAGAGACTGTACTAGGTTGCTAGAGAAATTTGGGTTTAACCTTTGATTCTTGAGATAAAAAAACAGCAATACAAATAATTAAACAAATAAAAAAAACATAATATTAATAATAATAATTTTGAACATTATATCTATTGGTTTATAGTTTAAAAAAATATATTTTTTAAATGTACTTGTGCAATATTTAAAAAAAATGCATCATTGCACAGATTACAAATTAAGTGTGTCTTAAATATCCTAATAATTTTTCCCAGAGCCATTTGACTGTATATAAAACAGCAAAATCTTCCTTCAACCATCTGTAAACCTGAAAATTAAATCTGTTAGCAGAGCAACTGCATATAAAAATTTCACCTAATAAACATGAGCTTTTCTGCACCTGCATAATTTATAACAATATAAATGAATATGCCATAGACATCTTTGCCTAAAAAATGCATACAGAGTAAAAAAAAAAAAAAAAAGCTGGAAACATACTTGTAATGATTACAACAGAATCATAACAGAGGAGCAAATGTCAACTGTTAAGTTGTTTATTGTTGTAAAATGAAACTATATAATGACCAGTTCTAATCTGCTAAAAGTCACTATAAGGCATTAAGATATTAAGATATTATAAACATTAACATCAAGATTTTCTGTAAAGCTGCTTTGAAACTGTTAAAATCACTATAGAGATACATCTGACTTCATTTAAACAATTAGCATGCTGAGTAACTCAGGAAAGGATATCACACAACAGATTTTGGTTCTCCTTCCCCAAGATAAACACAATCACATTTTCCAACAATACTATTTAATGCACCACAAGGACCTGAGATAGAGAAGATTCTTCTCGCTCATACAAAATGCCACAGCTCCTCTCATGAAGCATTCCCTGCAGTGCACTTAAAATCCTTCTCCACCTCAGGACCCTTCAGATTTCCCTTCCACATCCAGCCCCTCATGTAAGAGCAGCCATTCACATTATTACAAACTGTTGATGTCCACAGAACTTAATTCAAATCTAGTTCAAATCTAGTTTTTATGTTTCACTTTGCATTGAATGAATGAATGAAATTTGTTTTTCAGTTTTTCCATCTAATAACTAATCAGTCCACAGCCACACACACTCAATCCAGACATTCAGACTCGTTTTTGAGTCTTTTCTGTAGTCGTGAGCAGTGACACGGACCATAAGACTTACGGCGCCTGTGCAGCTCTGCATCTCTCCGCTATTTTATGGCCGCTTACGCTCACGGGCATTAGCTTTTGTCAGCATCAACACGTACACACAGCGAAGGATATCATTTCATAAAGGGAGTGGCCGATGCATTTCATTAATGAATCAATGCTTCGTGCGCGGGGCACATGGTTGATGGGCAGAACGCAGCGCTCACGTGCAGCCTACTGCGTTTCAGTCACGGAAAAATAGATTTTATATCTGATTTTATGTGAATACTGTAGCATCAGATAGCCTATGCGTTACAATGGAGCAGTTGTCTAAATGAATAAATGAATGAACGAATGAATGAACAGGGAGTAAGCGAATGGCTGCGTTCTCTCTATAGAGCACTCAGTCGACGATGGTTGCGGATATGAGAAAGAATGTAATGGTTATCAAACCATTGGTAGTGGTAATGAAACCATTGCAAACCCAACAAATATTTCAATATCAAGTGTATGTTTGCGAAAAAAAAATGCCTTTGATGAATTTACATGTAACAGTTCAGTACATAAGATACTGAGTCAGAACCATTATTTCCTTTGTTTCTGTTTTGTAAGCTTTCTCCCCACTAAACACGCGAGGACTCACGAGCTCTCCAGACAGATGACTGCTCGCGCTCGGCACTTTCTATTTTTGTCCTCGTGGCGCTGTTTCTGCTCTTACTACCATTTTTTGATTGCGGGCGGGAATAAAACAAACCCTCTCCTCTGCTCTGTCCCTCACTTTGATATTTATGTAACCTTGCCTGCTCCTTAAAATAGTCGTAAAGTCGTGCCTGCTCGTGCGCCACTCGTCCTTGAAAGCTTTAACGCAATGTAGAAGAAAAGGAGGAAGAAGAAAAAGGAGGAAGAAGAATAAAAAGAAGAAGACAATGTAGGGGGGAGGGTGCGAATCAGAATATTATGGATTGATACAAATAGTCGCTCGCTCCAACCCTCAGCCAGAGTTGAATTAATGTGTTACTATTTTTGGAACGCCTGTGTTTCCAGGGGAAACCTAATGACGCAATGACGTCAATGCAGGTCAACAGCAGACTGGAGGAATTGAGCGCTTCCATTAGATTTTGCAGTATTTTCCAGAAACGCGGAAAGGACAAAATGGATTAGTTTAAAATGTACTAAAAACACCAGAGTGTCATTCGAACACATTAACGATCAATACGAGAGCAGCACATTCGAATTTATTGGAATTATTATTATAAGAAGCAAATGAAAAAAAAAAAAAGATCTCCTCTTCCTTGAAGCGTCGCTTGCACGGTAAGTCTGACATGTATTTTCTTTTAACGCTCACGGATCCGCGTTGTCTTGTCTCGTCCCCTTTAATGGGGATTGGTAGAAGCATTGGTAATGTATTTCTGACTTTCTGACAGACAGTCTGATGCATGTTCTGTCTTCATCTGTGAACTCAACACATGGAGAAAACACCCTGTTTCAGATGGTCTCTATGGAGCGGGTAGGTGAGCAGCGGTTATAAGCGCCTATAAATGAGCTATAACGCGCGTGCTTCGCCCTGCGTCCCTTTGCGCGCTTTTAAAACCCATTTAGTGCCATTACAACTGCTGAAATGTGCATCATTTCGTAGTGCCGAGTTATTCTTGCTAGGAATCATCTAAAATTACTGTAAATATTTAATTATATTTTTCAAATGCTGACTCGTGACTGAATATTTGGCTTTAACTTCATGGTGTGGAACAGGCGCCTACGAGTATGCCTAGGAAAATACGATGCAAACGCACAATATGTTAGCCGTCCGATTCATAAGTGCTTTTATATGTCTTTTAAAAAAAAGCTAAAGGTGTGGGCCAGTGGCATGAATAGAATTGCAATAATTAGACAGCCGTATCTACTTCCATAAACACGATTTATGTCCAATACTATACCGGGGTAGCGCAAAAGCATTAGCAACAAGTACTACAAGGATTGTATTATTAACGTTCCCATTTTGTGCAACATACTGGACTAAATGTAACCACTGAAACCTTTTAACAAATATTCATAGGAAGAAAACACCCTCGCAATAAAAAGGAATATTACTCACATGCACACACCCCTAAAGAAACTACACTCAAAGGAGAGGAGAAAGGGGGATCTTGAAAGGAACACCAAATCAAAAAAAGTGATTTTAATATTCATATTTGAATAAGTTCAATTTTATGTTCCAGATTACAGAAAACCCCTTCTTTCTCCATCTCTTCCACAAACTGTGGGTGTGTGCAGCACAGGGCGTTCACCGCGGCGGGTGGGTTTCAGCACCGTGGACAGCAGCCCGTTCAGCACAACGGACAGCACCCGTTTAATTAACACGCCTCCTTCAATCAACCCGAATACACCACATCAGCGCTTCCAGTACGTTTGTCTATGCGTTTCTCCATGTAGTGTTTTATCTCTCATTTACACACCAGACACGATATATGTGAACATGGAGACAAATATGGGATAAAAATAATTGTATGTCTTAGATAAAGGCCTATTAGATTTTGGTAGTTGATTTGGGAGACAAAAACCCGCTAAAGTCGTTAAAGGAATCGTCGCAATCGGAAAAGGGAGGAGAGCGCGCATGGGAGGGCGACACTTTTACACATATGACGCATTTAGTGAGGTAAGCCTAACGGATGCCTACGTCATCTATTCCGCTGGACCCAAACCATCTTTGGCCCGGGCAACAAATAAGACGCAGAACACAATGCGATTAAAGGGCGTTTCACATCCGGCACCTGACGGTCTCAGGGTGCATTTTGGCAGGTGAAATTATATTTGAACTTGCGCAAATGGGAAAATGACAGTGACGCATATGGGCTACAGTAATTGGTTTCTCACACTTTTGTGTGTAGCTGGTTTAAGTGGACTAACCTGTGACGCGTGAAGTTTAGGCTGCACGTCATAAACGCAACAACAGATGCATAGAAACAAAAATTATTGTCAATTTTCGCAGGAGAGAGCTCTTGCGCCACAATCAGAGAACACAAGAAACCGTCAAGTAATGATGCTCGTTCTGTGTAATTTAATCATTTACATTGTGTAATTGTAGTAGTTTCAATTAAGGCCTTTGCTGGTTTGGTTGGACATGTCTTGGACGGATAAATGTGTGTATGTGTGTGTTCATATGTTTTTCTAAAGAAATATTTTCTTAATGAAAGAAGGCTGACATTCACATTTCATTCTCTTTCCCTCCCTTTCCCTCTCTCCCTTTCTCTGTTCAGATACATGAAGCTGATTTCCAGGTCCCTGTCTTGTCCTTTTCAGGTCTTTTTGCGGTCTGGGCTTGCTGTTCCTTGAACCAGTAGCCAGGAAGCCCTTACCCCAAAAAGTATCTGCAGAGGACCATAACATCCTAACAGACATATCAAGCTCTCAAAATCTCCATCAAAACCCAGACTGCCAAAAAGAAAAGTGTTCTTTTGCATAGCACACTCATAAATGTTATGTTTTTGTTTTTCGTTTGGTTAAACAAACAGTTTGGTGATCTAAGTATTTACGTTTAATAGCAAATTAACCTGAAGGGTTCCTAAAACAGCCATAAATCTCACAGTACCGCATTTTGCATAGATCTAGCAACACACATTGTGTGGAAAATTTACAAACCTTTTACATTTGAATAGAATTTGACTTCCTATGTCAAAAATTACACTAAAATCCTGTCTCAAATCAACTAAAAACACAGTAGGTGAAGGAGAACAGAAACAAAACCTACATTTACATCAGTGCTGAAATTAAGGCACGGCCCTCACCACATGTGTGACGCACAAGATGAATCGTGACAATGCACTTAGCAACCTCAGTCTGAAAGCAACCAGATCATAACTTTTACTTGTTGGCCTGGATAACTGATAATGCTTAATTGGATTATCTTAATATATAATAATTGTAATCTGAATCTGTAGGATATGGAGCGATTTTGCATGAAGGAATCATAGGGATGCCAAGAATTGTTTGTGAAAAATTTTTTCTGATAAAAAAAAATTTAGGTTACGCTTTATTTTATGGTGTCTTTGTTGCAGCGTAATTATACATTTAAGTACTGAGTACTATTAATTAACTACATGTACTTACTATATGGTTAGGGTTAGGATTAGGGTTTGGCTTAGGGTTACTTGCATGTAATTATGCATGATTTACATGTAACGTGTAACAAGGACACCTTTAAAAAAGTGTTCCCAATTTTTATTCTTTACATAATTTCACAGCAGTTTAGTTTTAATATTTTGTATGAAATATTAATAATTTTCTAGAGCCTTTCTTATATTTATAAATGGTGACAATAACATTAAACGTTAAAAATGTAGATTGAATAAAATGTCAGTTTTGAATTTCATACCTGTGGTAAATGAAGTGTAAAATAAATAAATAGGGGGAGGGGTCCATCTCAAAAATTTTATTACAAAAAGTGTAATAAAATGAATGTACCATTCCATCAATATTGATTTATATTATAATACTGCAGTATTTGCTTAAACATGCAACAGTCTATTCATTAATATACGCGGATGCATTTATGTTTGTTGGTCTATGCAAAAAAAAAAGTCATTTATTAGCCCATAAAACCTTGTTTTAGTGCTTTTTAAATTCATTTTGTCAGTTCTCAAGGATAAAGAAATATAGAAGTAGAACTTATCACATTGTCCGTTAGCTTTCTTCTTCCCACTAAACTTTTTATTCTATTAAACTTTATTAAAAACAAAAAAGTCAATTTCAGTCAACCCGATAGACTGTGATACTTTTAATGCATTATATAATACAATACAGAAAAGTACTGAAAAGAAACATAGAAGAAGCTTAAATAGGTCATAAAGACTGTATATGAATGGCAACCGTTCTCCCTTTTGGTGCCTATGACAGCCATAAGCTATGAGAGTTGGGTATTCATCCAGGTCCATGGGCATCTTGCTATTGTGCTTTCTCGCCCAGAGCATTTATCCCCATAACTTCCTGCCCATTCACCAGGACACCAGCTGAGTGCTTTGGTCATGTGACTCTACTGTCCGCAGGCCTTTCCATTGTCTCCGCTCTTCTCTGGGAGATCATGCACTTTACAAAAAGAGATACCATATGCTTGACAGATAAATATAAATAAGGTATAAATGATGCATTAAGTATAAATAAGGTTCACCCAAATTAATATTCAATAAATATCAATGTATCAGGTGTTTAGCAGTAGAGCGGAATCAGAGAAGCCTAACTCACAAAGACAAAGTTTATAACATTACATCAAATTGATAGCTTAGAGAATGTAATCTGATTATTCAAAGTATTTCCTGTCCCTCTCTCTCTCTTTTTTTAAAATAAATGCATAATCCCTCCTGTACTAATGACAATGTGACCCTCATATTGGAGACAGGGTTAGTCCCTTTGAATTATGATCCAAAAACATGGCACACAATTTGTGTCACCATTTAGCCTTGGGAAATGGAGCAGTGCTCTGCCGATGTCATCAGCCTAGGACGTACTGTTGTGGAACCACTTTTTGGGTCTCCATGTTGTAACGGACCTAATGAAGTCACAACTGTAGATGTTAGTCCTTATTTTGCAAATAAAGGCTTCAATTCAATTTAATTATTATTTTATTATTTCTTATTAACAATATTTTGTTAAACAGTGTAAACAACTTTAATTAAAACATTGATGTTTGGTGTACTTTTAATGTTGTGTGAATCTTTCCTGCATTCGTATCTCTCTCTAGCTGCATGGACCTCACTGTGTCAAGTACTAAATTTAAAAGAGAAATTCTTATATTAAATTAAAAAAAAAAAAAAAATGTTAATGAGAGATGTTCTGTTTCTATAATACTAGTTCTTTATAGAAATAAATCACTATTAATACGTGTGCTTATATCTGGCTAGATGAGAATCAAACTGTCATTATGTCATTGTTTTCTTTTTTTGTAAATAATCTGGGATGAAACAACTGCTAAATGTATAAATGCAAATTAATGGCAAGAGACCCTTTATTCAAGAGTCCTGCAAAAATTAATGACTTTGTAGGCACAAAAACGATGAGTTTAAAGAAAGTAGCTATCAACTGTGATCTGAGAGCATTTTTTAACATCTTCTAAAATAATTGTGCAGTTTTTTTTAAATGATTTTAGCACAGCCAAATAAGATGCAAGGGAGTGCTGGGAGACGTTTGTAGGGAGTGTAGGGAGAGGAGTCTGTAAATCAGGCACTAAATACTTCAGACAAGAAGCAAATCAATCTCAAATGTTAAAATGGGACACCAACAGAACGATGCAAAGGTTGCAGGTAGAAACCGGAATGCTAACCACTCATTTAGGCTTTTGCACTCATAACTGTCTCCATATATCCTCACCTTCTTACACTCTCAGAAAAAAAGGTACAAAGCTGTCACTTGGGTGATACCATAAGGTAAAAAAGCTAAAGTTTACATCTTTGCACCTTATTTAACCCTAAATAGCACATATCAGTGTTTTAAAAGTGCATATCTGTACCCAAACTATTAGTACCTTGTGAAAGGGTGACAAGTTTTGAACTTTTTTTTTTTCCAGAGAGTGTATGAACAAAAATGGAGACGTTTAGTAAATGTTGGACAATTCAGTCTAAGAGGGAATATCCTTTCTGTCTATTCTGGTATTTTTCCCCTCCTTTTGACTGGTTTATGTTTACCCTGATCTTCTGGTTTCTCTCTTGTATTTGAAAGCTGACTCAGTGAATCCTCCTACAGGTCAAACTGAGCAGTGCACTCACGAGCACAGTCCAAATGAAAGAGACGACAAGAGTGAGGCAAACACAGAGCTTTCTGGCCATTTTCATCAACTGAAAGCTTTCCTCTTCTCATTAAACAGTGAGGTTTTGCCCATCAAAACAGTGTTTTAAAAATGAGCCAACACTGTAAAAAAATATATTTTTCTGTAAATAAAACAAAGATTATTAAAGTAAAATTTATTAGTATTTTTTTTTTAATTCTTCAAAAATTCATGTTTAATTAATTGTTACTTGCTATTTCTTTGTATTTGTTTGAGATATTTACTATCAGTTTCTGAAAAAAATGTTTCCAAATTGTTCAGTATGGATGAAATACACTAAACTTTTTTGCTCTAATTAGAAAAGAAAGAAGTTATATATACACATACAGAGTTGGAAGTATAATTACGTATTACTTGTATAGCATTTTTTATATTTTTCTCAAGGCTCAGTTCCATATCTACAGAAAAAAATAATAATAAAGTAATAAACTCGTACAATATACCCATAAATAAAACCTGTCAAAGACACAGTTTCAGTAAAAAAGTGTGTAACCACCTGTATTACTAACTTGTCATAAATGTCATAAAGTGTTTATTAACTACAGGTTGCATTCTCCATGCACACATAGGTGTCCATATTTGGATATCTTTACATATCCTGCCTTCATCATGCAGCACATGATTTCCAGATAGGACCTTCCTTCACTACCCTCCCCCAGCATTACGTCAGTTTTGCAAGTTTGGTTGGGACGAAAGCAGGCTGTAACCCAGTCTAAAAGATCAGTGTGGGCTAAAGCCACAGATTTGCACACATGGAAATTTCAGAGAAATATTTATCTGTGTCTATACCACTTAATCATAAACAGATGGAAATCCTGAACAAAGTGCGAGTCACAGGATACCCGTATGCAAGCTGACTGAGGAAAATCAGAGCAAATACCCCTAGACAGACTCTCAAACTAAAGAAACAAAATCACATGATCCACAAGACCACATGATTTATAGAAAACCAAATATAAAATTCTCATGAATTATGCCACCATTTTTCTGTAATGATATAATGAACACTTCTGGTTTACAAAAACACTTGAGGAGGAGGAAACACGCATCGGTGAGTTTTATGAGAATACCCTTCTAATGATTCCCTTTTCTTCATATTCATCTCATTAAAGCATATCTAACAGACTATTAAATACAGGAAATTGCTGTTTTCCCACTGTTTTTGCTGGCTCATGCTCTGAAGGGTTATTTGCACAATAATGATGACTAAAGGAAGCTGTGACAGATGATTAAAATCCTCAGGCTTTTATGAATGATGCTATAAATCTGTGTCGGTCTCCTGAACTACAGTCAGATTGGATATCTGGGATTAAACTCTAACCTCTGACAGTAAATTGGGAAAATGACAGGAAGTAAATATGCGTCATAAAAGTAAAAAGGAAAAAAAAAACAAGCAGAGCTTTTATGAACTGTCAGTTTACGGGAAGAGCACTTTATTACCATCAGTCATTCAATGTTGTCAGTTGTCAGCCAAATTAAATATTGTTACACATACTCCACCAGTCAAAATTAAATCCACATCAACTCATTTTTTTATTACTGTTTTCCCTATTTTAGAATAACAGAATTAACTATGAAATAAGTGGCGTAAAAGGGAATTATGTAGTAAGTAAATAATCATCTAAATAAATAAATAAATAAAATCATAATGTGTGGCCTGCTTTTCCTTTTACTTAACCATTTAAGAATAAAAAAAATCTTAATTTTTGTAAATAAATTCATATTTGTCTACATTTGTGTGCACATTAAAATTATTTAAGATCATGGGAATTTGTTTTAAAACATTTGATTGCACAGATACAAGTCTGTACAAATACACCCAACATTTGTACTTTAGGTCCAATAAAAGTGTATCACATTCATTGCTTCCATCTCTTACACATTACTGGATCTCAATGTAGCGTGAATAAATGTGTGATCAAACTGACAAAGAGTCTGAGAGCATAAAGGGGCCAACTGGATACCAGTAAGTGAAAACAAAAGGTCAGAGCTGGATTTCAAATCCTCATTATCACACACACAGACTCTAAAAGCACATGACATGCATTTATGTGTGAGTATGAGTGAGTGAGCCTATATGTTTGTGTCTAAAACATGAATTAGCATTAACCTATAAAATCCTATCAAACCTATTTTTGTTTGCGTAAAAAAGACAGTCAAAACATAATTAAGAAACATTTTATCCCTAAATATCACTCACAGAAAAATCTGAAAAGAGAAAAAGTGCATATTGCAACAAACAAAACCAATTAGGGTTTACGGTAACAGTGCTGGAAATGACCCGAAGCCTTTTGTTTGGCAAAAAAAACAACAACAACAACAAAACTGTCAAGTCAGTGCTTTCTATGGAAGATGATCAGCTGAATCACACTGGGTCCCAACTAGAGTCACACTGCTCTGATAATTAAAACCCCATAGAATCAAGTAAAAAAATTAATTACAATTAAGCAAAAAAAAGTAAATATTTTATTTTTTATTTTTTTTTAAATTAACTGTGCTCGTCTAGAAGTCTCACTGGATTATTAATGTAAACAAGTTTACTTCACATTTAATTCTGTCAGATTTCCAATTTACTTCTTAACCTACTTTTACACTAACAACCCAATTGAAGTACTACATAATTCAGGATTAAAATACTGTAAAAACTGCTGGGTATGTTACATACCAAATACAACATATTCATTATTCTGTGTGTCATGCAAAACTGAAATCTGTGACTAACAGCACATACATCATCTTTATTCTAAAAATTACGATTGCAACTAACAGTATTGAGTTGTAAATGTCTACCGTATAGTCTGTGCTCATCCCTAGAAAAACATGACAACTTTCAACCAACATTCAGCTAAAGCAATAAATGTGAAGCCAATGAACTCCGAAGCACGTAATTTCCAGGAACTAACACTGAAAGCCTTAGGGAATTACATTGCATACACTCATTCACACACACACACACAAAAGTAAAAGTATTCACACACATATGAGAGACAGGAAACACGCATAAGCATGAACACACAGTTCAGAGAACTCAAGGAATGTAAGAATATTCCAGCCTGCAAACCAGTTTCATCCAGAGAATCCATAAAGTGCTTTGTCAGGTTTTGCCTTTACCCAAAAGATTTTTGTCTCTTTTTTTTTCTTGAAAGATTTTTGCATCAAATCAAAAATATTAATAACATTAATAATAAACTTCTCTACTGGCCATGAGACCCTCAGCAATAATGCTAGCTCATATTTAGTGATGCATAAAAGACTCACTGAGTAATAAAAATCAATATTTTTTAACTAAATCATGAAGTATGTATGAAATGATATAGAGTCACAAACAGCACATTCTGACATTACGACCATAAAAGCATGCATACATTTAACAGGCAATAGTGTGGCAACTAAGTTGCAGTTTTGATTTGTAATGCACTTTGTGTAATTATCTGAATCTATTTTGACTATCTTTTATGTGTCTGAATGTAGGAACAGGGTATGATAATGTCACATCCTAATTATCTTCACAGATACATTCATCTAATTTTCGAAGGCTGCATAGATATGTCCCTCACTATCTATGATAACCCATCATCCTTTGCATTCAATTTTGTAACAATAAAATTAAAATGGCATATCAAAGTTATGGCTAGTGGTCATTTTACATGTAAATGTATGTTATTTAACAACATTTTCAATTTCTGATTTCATTTCTAGTAAGAAATTAGTATTGTACTAATTAAATACTGGCTTAGTTATCATGAGAGCTATCTCGAGTGTGTTGTACAGGTAGATCATTAGACATACTGCCTCAAAAGCCTGTCCGAAATTAGTTTCAGGATCTACCTTCATGTGCAAATGCTGTCATTGACTGCTAAGGCAGCGAGGCAGCAAGTCAGCTTAAGTTTTCAGATGCAGCCTTTTTTTTTACTGTTCATGTTTACAACAAAAGAAAGTCACAAGGCCTAGTTTTTCCTCAAGCACTGCATTTGAAGTACAGTCCTGCATGTTTTAACTAAGCCTTTTAACAACACTTTTACAGAAATACCAAGAGACATAAGATGAGAGATTTTTCCTTTCTTTTCAATTTATCTCAATGTGGTCATTATCAAACATCATTTTATCTACAGTGAATAATTTAGTGACTTAAAATATACTCTAAAGTCCATCAGTATTTCACAAGCAGTTAATATTAACTTAAATTTGCAATTTAATTTTGTAATTTGTCCTTTTAGTTCCTTTCCCCCACTTGTATAACTGTAGGACCTTTTATAGAAAAAAAAGTGTTTTGTAACATTATCCTACTTAGGATCACTTTACAAATAAATGGAAGTTAGTGAATATAGAATATCAATACAACATTTGTTGACTTTCCACGCTAAAATGTTTTCCATCTCATAAGGTATATTTCAAGTAGGACAGTCCATTACAAAGACAATAATATTAAATATAGTCTTTCCATGTAATTGTTTTACAAATTAATGCTGAATAACGACATTCAGAAATTTGAATGTGTTTGGTTCTCTATATATGACTTTACCCATACTTAATGTTACTGAAGTTACTGTTAGAACATTTTGTTGGCTGCCTATATGTAACTTACAAGCCAAATATTGGAGTGAAAACTTGAGGTTTCAGTGAACAAGACTTGAAGTATAAATTGAAACAATTTGTGTGTGTGTGTGTGTGTGTGTGTGTGTGGGTGTTGAACTTAGAACAAACACTTGTAAAACTTGTCTAAATGTAATTTAAGACCCATACATTTCCAAAATGTATTGCATGCATATCAATATCAAAAACAAAAACAAAGGTCTGTGTATAAACTGTATAGCCATGAAAAAGAGAAAAACTTGGGGCTCAATTGTCATTTATCAAGATGTATTAACCACAGCTTTACTGGAAGTATCCTTACCTGGAGCCCCGGTGTCTTGGACTAGAACATGTGGAAGGGGTCTTCAACAGGTTTTAAGCCTATGTGGACGACAAGGGCGAACCAGACTAGACCGGAGCAGGGTGATTCACTGGGGCAATGAGTCAATCATCCACAGCTATAAAAGGGAGATTCCTGCTTGAGTTTCTCAATATGCACATCAACACACCAGAGGTAAGCACTAACTCATTCATTCACACAGACACTCTTGTCCACATGGACACAAATCATCACAATATCACCTTTATATCAATGGTATGTTGATATAAAGGTTTTTGTTCTACAAATTTTTGTTGTAACTTAATTCATTATTCATATTGTACTCAACAGGTTAACTGTATTTTATTTATTTATTTATGTATTTATTGTATATGTAAAGTGGAAGATTTTGAGATAATCTAATGCTAATCTAATACTGCACACAACTAAATACAAGACATGTGACAATATGATTTGTTTCTTTGCAGAAAGATGCAGTCTTCCCTGATCTTTTGCTTCTTAATAACAGCCCTGGTAGCCGTTAGTGTCAGCCGACCCACAGCTACAGACGAGAGGATCCGAATCATGGCCCGAACTATCATCACCAGAATTAAAAAAATCAAGGATGAGGTAAATGTTATTAAATCAAGGTAAGGTAATGTCATTTACCCTCATGTCATCCCAAACCTGTATGACTGACTTTCTACTGTGGAACACAAAAGAATTTATTTTAAGCATGGTGAAGTCCAAACGACTTTGATTCAAATTTCTCGTGCTCCACAGAAGAAACAGAAGAAAGTTTAGGAATGACAAGTTTGGAATGACATGAGAGTGAGTAACGACAGTTGTGACTTCAGGCAAACTATAATCCTAATAACAGGAGCATATAGCTTGATTTAAGCTTTTTTTGATTTATTTTTTTTTTTTGTTCAATTAATGTAAAAAAAGACTGATGTAATGTAGCACAGGTTAGAGTTAGAGTTTAGAGTTTCATTAGTGTAATATTTGAAAAGATCATTTAGAATTTTTGCAAAGTGGGAAACTCAAGGCAAACTGTGCATTAATGATTAATTTTATTTAAAATGATTTATTTACATTTTTTGCACGTGACATTTAAGAGCTTGACTTGAAATGGACATTAAACTATGGAAGAGGACAAACTTTTTTGTAAATTCAGCACATTTCTGACTGTTTCCACAGCACTTCCAGATGTCTCCAGAGATTGATTTTGGCACTGACATCGACACCCCCATTGATGGTCTCACTTCTGTCTTTGTTCACTTGAGCTACCTTCAGCTGAAGCTGCGGGTGCCTCCAGCCCTGCACTTACAGCAGGTCCAAGTGGACTTGGAAACTCTCCTAAGAACACTGGAGGGACTGGCCATTTCTCAGGGATGCCCCCTGCCCAACCCTGAGACCCCAGTGCACAAAGATGAAACAGCCTTCCCTGTCACCTCCAACTACCTGTACCTCCTGGAGCTCCAGAGGTACCTTGAGAAGCTCTGCCTGAACATGGACAAACTAAAATGGTGCAAAGATACAGATGTGTCTGAGACGTTTATATTCTGAAATGTGTAAGCCATGCTTCTATACTTCTATGCATCACTCTCAAAAATGAACATGCAAGGACTAGTTCTCTAAATTATTTAACTTATTACACTTGATTGGTTCTCTTGAATTTTTCAGTTTAAGTTAGTGCTGTCTTTTACACTACAGCTTTCTATTTTCTAAGCTAAATTGTAATATTTTAGCACATGATGATGTTTTGTATTATAACAGCACTGAGAAATTTGAACTTGCCTCTAGTTGTTTATTGTGTTATTTACTATATGAATGTAGAAGGACTGCAATGGTATGCACTTGGATTTTTTTAAAGAATTTTTAAGACAATAAATTATCTTTACAAAAACCCTCTACATAACCTTTTCGTATTTTTTCAATATGAAGAAGAGAGAGAGAGCGAGAGAGAGCGAGAGAGAGAGAGAGAGAGAGAAAGCATCATTTTAATGGATTTCTCTTTCAATAAGCCCAATTCTTGTATTATTTTAAAAATAATCACTGCATGAGAGAAATTATTTTTATTTTTCCACAGCAAATGCACATATTTATTGTAATTGTAATTTTGTTTAAAGTCAATCAAATGTTTTAGTTCTTAATTGTGATGACATGTTACAGTAGCATCAGGTGGCCGGTTGCATAAACTGCTTAGACTGGTCTTAAAAAATTAGTCATCTAATTTAGACTGGTCATAACTTTTTAAAGTCAGTTACACAAAAATGCAGATTGGTCTAATTTGAATCCAAAAAAGTAAAACTGATTACCTGCTAGTTAGTCAACCCACTTCTTAAGTCTTAACACGGTAACTTACGCAGCTGGCCCCAAGACTTCCAAAATACACTATTTGTCTAGAAACTGGTGATGACTCTGGCTGAGAATTTTAAGGCAAGACACTACAGGAAACATCATTGCTTTTTCATACTTTTTCATATCTTGCTTCCATAACTTGTCTTCTTTCAGACTAAACATCCATATTTAAGTGTTTGTTTTATTAGCCTACACTATTTGTGTCTGTAGATTTTAATTGCAATACATATCTTAAGTTTTTTTTTTTTTTTTTTACCGTAAATCTCCGATTCAGTAGCAATTACACCAAACTTTTTCCACAGAATTTTTTATTTATTTATTTTATACAGAAGGGTTTGCTCATATATGGTGATTTTTTTTTTATTTTTATTTTTTTGTTCTTGACAATATTTTTAAATAAACAGAGGTATCCAAAATCCCCTCTTTAAAAACATTAATAGGCCTATATTGACAAAATAAATCAATAATTTTAAACCTGGCTTTTTGCAGATTTCTGTTCAAAACATTTATGCATAATCACTTAATATAATTACATAATGTCTCATTTGCATATTTAAATATAGCAATTCAGAAAACTTGTAACAGAAAGCAATTGCCCTAATGTGCTGTGAATAATCAACATGGGAACATGGGGTATGCTGATATCTGTAAAAATTATTACCCTATTGAACTGTGGTGTCTTTTCATTTTAAATCAACAGATAAATCAAATGCACCGAAATGGTTTGTTTTCTTGTTATTTAAAAGATGGATTTCATAGGTCAGGATACAAAGATGCAATAAAACAACACGTACGTACATATATATATATATATATATATATATATATATATATGTGTGTGTGTATATATATATATATATATATATATATATATATATATAGGTTAAATTGGGATTGCTATGTGGGGGCTCTATGATATCGAAGTTTATATATATATATATATATATATATATATATATTTAGCAGACACTTTTATCCAAAGCGACTTACAAATGAGGACAATGGAAATATATATGTATTATGTGTGTGTGTGTGTGTGTGTGTGTGTGTTGTTTTTTTGCAAATATGATATAATACAATATTCTCATCGGTTTTCTATCAGCTGTGACATAGGCTATAAATCTGCATGTTTTTTATATTTTATCCAAGGGTATTATTATTATTTTTTTACCTTTATAGAGGGCATTTTCCCACTAATCTTATTAACTTTCATTTCAAATTCTTACATTTGATCTATAAATTCAATTATAATAATGTGATTCTTATTATCTATACATTATTAAATTAAATAATTTACGCTGAAAAATACAACTACATTAAATTATGAGATTCTTTTAAAAAAAATTTGAATATACAAACAAGAAATGATGGTGGAAATTATTCTTTTCAACGAAACTAAAACGCCAGTAGGTGCCAGTAGTGAGCGTTTAATGAGTGAGTCATTGAGTCGTTCATTCAAACGATTCGTTCAAACGACAGATTCGTCAGATGTTTATGCATGGGCTAATGAAACTTTGACTCAACCGATTCGTTCAAAACACTGAATCATTCAGCAATGAATCGGATGGTTGCTGATGCGTTGTTCTAAAATGTAAGCATTAATATTATTGTATTTGCTCATTGAACTGTTTATAGAACTATTAAACAGTCATGATGGTGAAAACGTTGAGTGATGTTGCCTAACTAACTGTATTTTAAATATAAAAACTTTCCATTTTGAATTTTTACCTCAGTATGCTGAGTTTCTTAGTGTTGCGCGTTTTGATTTCTCCTGGAGAGGCTGCGTGAACCTCGCCTCAGCAGCGCAACCTTATACTGGCAATATATGCATTATATACAGCAGCTATATCCACTATTCGCCACTTACTCTAAATGTAATAAAACCAGAATAATACTTGTGTTTTGGTGTTTACATAGTTATTTTTGGTTAGTGATGTTTTAATCATGTTACTTGTCTGGCATTAATGAAGCGTTAATGTCGAGCCCTGGAGTCTACAGTAGGCCTATGTGTCGGGGCTCAGCCCCGGACGGCCCCGGCCCAATTTAAACCCTATATACAACTAGCCTACAAATCAAAATGACAAAAACTATTGTTTCAAATTTCAATTTGATATTTCCAATTGTCATGTGTCAGTCTGATGATGGTAATTACCTACAGGTGGATTAAATAACGCTAATTATTAAAGAAAAAGCGAATTCAAAGAATTGCACACAACACTGTAAGCGTGTCTGATTGTATAATCGCTTATAATTATTAACCTTTACTGTATATTTTGTCAAACGAAGGTGTCTTCATTAACTAATTCTTGAGCTTGTTCTCAGTTGAGCTGTATGTAACAGTTTTAGCTACACTTTTGCTTGTTAAACACTCTGATAAAGTGCAGTAACACTTACCAGCAGCAGTCTGTGCTGCGGAGATGTCCAAGACCGCCGGTTTGACTTAGTTTCCACACACGGCAGGTTTAGTCTGCAGTCGTTTGGGCAGGTATCGAAACGGCTCAGGTACACAAAGGTGATCCAATTTTTCATCTAAATGTCGCTACTTCCAGCCGTTTTCAGCACTTACTTTCGTCTTATTTGAGTGAGAATCAAGCGAGGACCGATAAAATTGTCCTATGAATGTCGCGTTCCTGACAGGGTTTTTAGCTGAACTTTCAGAATATTTAGTGATAAACAAACATTATTCTGCTAATTTACATATTTATAGCTACTCGAAGGCATTTGAGTGCAGGCTTAATAACATTTAAATGACTAACAAATACTATTTTCGACGGAGCAAGGTGATTTACAAGATCGTTTTTTTAAAAAAACCAACGTAAGTTACATGCACGTGCATGTTCAGCAAATGGGTATGCGCGCGCCACACTGAACAACAAATAGCCTACTAGATTTCACTTGTACATAAACATGTAGTAAACATCACAATTAAAAAAGCGTTGTGACAGCTTCACAATTAAAAGAATATTTACAGTAGTTTAAATGCGTGTCTCTTTATTGACTTTATATAATTCACTTATGCATTTGAAAAAGTTATGAATAGGCCTATATTGTGGAAAGTTGGCAACAACTGAAAATATTGACTATGAAGTCACTGATTTCACATCACACACTCTGTTCTGCAAGCTTTTTACTGTTAAAAATAAAACAAACATGAAGCTGTCAATCAGACGATAAGCCGAGTTTCCATTCTGTCCCACAAGGTGGCAGCAATAGCTCACATTTGCGCTTCAGTGTTTTTTTTTTTTTTTTTTGTTTGTTCGTTTTTTTAATAGCTGGACATTCATTCATTCTTATACTTAACATGAAAACCTTTGCCTTACTCATATCAGTTGAGTTATCAGATTTTTTTATTACGTGGTATATTTTTATTCTAATGTAGCTAAAATTGTGCCTTTGTTGTTTTAAAATTATCTCAATGGCAGTATGTCTGTCATAGTCTGTGTACGAGTGTCACTCTTTAAAAAAAAATGACCATTTAAAAAAAGTTCTGGAGATTAAAATATCATTTAAAACTGTAAAAAAAAAAAAAAAAAAAAGTAGACTGGGTGGCTAGGGTGGACACATTGTGTCCAGAAGACCCTCCCTCTCTATTGTTTCTCAGTAGGTAAGCACTGTTCAGAGTTGGGGCCAGCGAGACAGGGTAGAGTCGGCCTTCCTCTGTGCAAGGTTCAGTTTCCTTTTTGTTTCTTCCTATTTTCTCTTCTCACCCATGAAGCTTTGGCTCTATTTTTGCATTGTACCAGTACAAGTTCAGGATAATTGCACTGTGTGTTTTGCCCCCTGGGTAAACAGGGCTTGATGCATTAAACATGTGCACATTGATCCGGTATAATCTGCCTGCGTGCCAGCATCCACTGCTGATCAGAACCCAATGTGTTACACTCTCCCGCGGCCCTCTTACTCTCTGTTTTCAACACGCTCAATGAACTCTTATTGGCAAACGACTTCTTCAAAATACAGAAGGAGCTTTGCTGTTCCCAGTGTGTGTGTGTCAGTTGCGCTTAGGTCACTGCAACCTCTTTGCATCTTAGAACATCCACCCAGTAGTACAGGCATAATGGAAAGAAGCGTATAGGCCATATATATCATATAACTTCAAAAGGAAAACTTTTAAAACAGATGTGAAAAGAATTACGCCTACATAGTCGTTAATCATGTATGCATGCACTTGCTGAAGCGCCCACACACACTAGCATTCGCCTCCTTCAAATAGGCCCATGAGTGGACTAACAGGTTGCTAAAAATTTCTTCCCTCTGCTGACTGATATCTATAGAAGTTTGTTTCTGACACACGATTAAAAAAACTGTTTAAAAAAGGTAATTGTGACATTTTATCTCACAATTCTGACTTGTTTTAGCATTTGTGAGTTTATATTTAAGTTTTCTCAGAATTGCAAGATGCAAACTCGCAATTGTGAGAAAAAGTCAGAGCTGTGGGATATAAACTCAGTTTTTTTATTTGCAATTCTGAGTTTGTGTCTTGCAATTGTTTTTTTTACATCTCACAAGAGTTTCTCACAATTCTTACTTTTTTTTTTAGCAGTTGTGAATTTTTCAACAGTCAATTCTCACAATTCTGACTTCATATCTTGCAATTCTGGGGGGGGCGGGGATCTCAACTGTGAGAAAAAAGTCAGTCTTTTTTTACCCTTTTGTTTCCTCCAAGCTTGCATGCGTCGCCTAAATGAATAGAAAAAGATGAAGCAACAACACACACAATGCTGCTATTGATTCTTGTTGTGAACTGGCATGTTTGTGTGTTCGTGAGCATCTGCTTTGAAGTCCCATAGGAAATCTCCATTTATCTGCACTCTTATAAATTAATGTTCACTGCATATGACAGCCAGGTGCTGTTTCAGTTTGCATGATTGCTTACAGAAACATTTGCATACGTTATTACTGCCTACATAGGCAGGATCCTAACTGTCACACATCCCCAAAAGTGACTGATTTGAAATCTATGTAGTTAGTGTTTCTGTGTGGGGAAACTCAATTTAGGAAGAGTTTGATGTTGGCATGTTGAGCTAGCAACACATGGTGCGTTTAAAGGGATAGCTAGTTCACCCAAAAAATGAAAATTTTGTCATCAGTTACTCACCCTCATATCATTCCAAACCTGTGTAAGTTACTTTCTAATGTTGAACACAAAAGAATATATTTTGAAGAATCAAACAGTTTTGGTCCCTATTGATGGATCAATGGGGACCAACAAACTATCTTCTTTTATGTTGAACATAAGAAAGAAACTCATACAGGTTTGGAACGACATGAGGGTGAGTAAATGATGACAAAAAATTTTTTTAGGGTGAACTGTCCCATTGAGTCATGTTGAAAAGATTGTATTTACAACCTGAGCACACATGGACTGCACAAAGTTGGAATTACAATCCTTATAGATTTCTTTAAACCCTGAGTTCCCAAGATGGGGGCGTGTCAGTGAGAAAACAGGCAGATGTGGTGGATCTGTGATGGAACTACAGATGTGATATGTAGTTGAAATTTGTCTATTTTTCCTTTACAATAAAATTAACCTTGTTGCTAGTACAAAATATGACAAAAGAATGTATAATTATTCCGTTTACAGTGACTCCGTTATTAAAAACATATAGCAAAAACTCACTTGATGCACATTCTTTGTGCATTACTTTGTAGAAGTAGAGTTTTAAAAAAAAATCATACTGTATTTTTTGTAATTAACCAAAAGAAGTAGGGATGCACCGATACCACTTTTTCCAGTACTCGCCCGATACCGATGCTTTTATTTTTGGTACTTGCCGATACCAAGTACCGATACCGATATTTTCATTGCATTTTTAATTTTTTAAAATATTGGGTACAGAAACCAAAAGAGTATGTATAATGTTAATTGGTTAACTTCATTTATCAAATAGATAGTCAAACCAAAATGTATTCAGACACCTTCAACATTTCTTACATTATCACAGTTTATTTGCTAGTTTATGGTAATAAAATATGACAAGAACTCAGAGTTAAACTGTGTCAGAACAAATTCAGCTTGATAATGTCAGATAACTTTGAGAGAAAGGTATGTAATGGATTACAATCAACCAAAATTATTCAGACAGCTGTTAGTATGACAATATTTACACAACTATCAATACTTTGTTGAGCAACCCTTAGCCTTAATGACAGCCTGTAGTCTCCTGGGCATGCTGTCAACCAGGTTCATGCAAACCTGAACTTCAGTTTTTTTCCCAGACTTGGTCTGAATAATTTTTGGTTCCAAATTTGTATCAATTTTATTGGTAGTCCACTGTCTGAACAATTTTTGGATATAATATGTCACAGTTTACTTTATTTTGCTATCCTCACTTACATAAATGAACTATAGTGTCCTGCACCTACTAGTAAAAAATATTTTAAAAATTATATTTGGTCTCTGAATAATTTTTGGTTTGACTGTATATCCTTTGGTTATTTTCACACTTAATTATGCACATTAAAATGTATTTTACAAGTTTTTGTTACTTTCACTGTTTATTTTTTTGCTCTATGGTACATCATCTTTCATTTAATAGCATTAGAGCTGCTCCATTGCAGTGGCTTAGTACTGTAATGACGCGTTTTGCTGTAATAATGCAGGGAACCACTCGTTAAATCTCCTGTGATATTTTCAGAAATAGAAGTCGCGTTTTTCTTTCCATCTAAAGCAGGGATAGGCAATTTCGGTCCTGGAGGGCCGGTGTCCTGCAGCGTTTAGCTCCAACCCTAATCAAACACACCTGCCTGTAACTTTCTAGTGATCTTGAAGACATTGATTAGCTTCTTCAGGTGTGTTTGATTAGGGTTGGAGCTAAACTCTGCCGGACACTGGCCCTCCAGGACCGAAATTGCCTATCCCTGATCTAAAGCATGCTGCGATTTATATTCCAAAGCCACTCATATAATGCAGAATCACTCATGAAGCAAGCAAAACGCGCAACACGCGCACGTATTTGTACTGGTGAGAGGGACAAGTACAGCCTAGCGCATTTCACACAGGCTGCTAGTTTCACTTTCGCCAGAAAGTCCTGTATGCTTAAGGTTGAAAATAAATTGTTTATGGTGAATGCCCCTATAAATTGTCTTATATTTACGATTTAGTTTTAATCCAAATGACGCGTGGTATGTGAGCGAACATCAGTAAAGATCACACAACAGAAGTGATCCTTCTCTCTCTCTCTCTCTCCCTACCGTTAAGTAACTTGTGCATTGTTTTGCTTACTTGTTTTTGACACATCCGACCAAACTACAAACTTTCCAGTGATGTCTGTGAGAAAGGGATATTCACTCGACAAGCTTGCGCATCTGTGCCGCTGCACACTCAATCCACTCAGCGCTTTGCTTTTCAGCTTGTGCACATCAGCAATAAAGGCATTAATACTGAATGTTTAACATTATTCATTGCATACATCTGCTTCGTAGACATCCTTAATCTCTAATAACTCCATTCTGCTGTCTGTTGTTCTGTTGTCCTGTTTCTTTATCTGAATATGGCACTTATCACATGCTGTGTGGTATCGGCGTTTGGTATCGGGGCATTTTAACGAGTACGAGTACAGGAGCTCAGTATCGGGCCCGATACCGGTGCATCCCTAAAAAGAAGTGATTTTTGATTTTTTGAAGTGATTTTAATGCATCTGACACCGTAAGGATGACTTTACAGTTCATAAATATATGAACTTCCCAGGAGGACTTGAAGACACAGACAGTTCCCAGGCAGTGCACACATATTCAGGAACATTTTTAATTACACAGTTTTATTTATATATATTTAAATATTTTATAAATACTTTTTAGTTCTGAATTAAATGTATACGCGGCCAAGTCAAGGTTATTTAAATTGTCTGGGCTGTTTTACTTTTATGCATAAATGTTTTTGTGTGATGCCGTGCAAAAGTGACAGTATTTTTTTATCACATTTTTATTTGGAAAACTTGTATTTTTCAGACTTGCCTGACTTTAAAGTAGGAGCTTTCCAGGAGAACTTTAAGACAGCATCAGAGTCAAAGGCTCCATCTGAAATCGCATATTCTCTGAGTAAGTACTTCTTTTAAATAAGTACATGACCATTAAAAAAGTCTGTTCTATATGCAATGAATGTAATCCAGACATACTACATTCATCGCACTGCCATTGTCATGTGTATAATAAAGTGTCCATGGGCCACATACACACTACAGCTAAATTCGGTTGTCAGTTCACCTTTTACTCCTTAATCGCGTTCTGTACACATACAATTCACTAAAATACAGGAGTGACAACCGCATTCCACAACCGCATTAACTCCCGAAAAATAGAGGTAGTGACAACCGCATTTACAGAAATTCTACGCCGTGTGTACGGAACTGAACTGAACAGCTAGTTGTTAATGACGTATTTGAACGTGCATCAGTGTATTTGTCTGTATGTGAGATGCAAGAAAACAGTGAAAGAAGTCTTAACTTAGCACGGGGCTAGCTGCACTCATGAGCCGTGCGGTAAAGTGACAGTGTTGCCAGATCTTCATAGAAAAAAAATAACAAACAAAAACAAGCACAAAAAAACACTAAAACACCCAAATGCTTTGTTTTATAACACCAAAAAAATTCATATATCTCATATCCGTGACAGACCACTTTATTAACTCCATAAAGTGGCTATCTTTATGAGCTAAGACCAAACAACATGCCTGAAAGCACTTGTAAATATGAGGACAAGGCAACATTGCAAGACAGCGCTCTCTAAAGCAGCCTCCCGAGCATAAACAACACACAGCACGTCTATCAGCGGTAGTTTAGTTAAAATCGACGGACAAAAAGAGTCTTTAGTCAAAAAATGGCACAACAAATGGCTAAACTTTTATTCACTCCCGCAAGACGACAGAATGTTGCTATGGTTACAAATGCGGGAGTGACTGCTGTTCCGTACACACATGGAACGATAATTTACGAGACTCACTCCCGCATTTAAATGCGGTTGTCACTCCTGAAACTTGCAGTGTGTACGTGGCCCATGATTACTGAGAATTCGTACATCTCTTTTCATACTGTTTTTTAACTTGTAAATGCATATTTGGATGCAGCCAACATTTCTCTTTATTTAACATATCATAACTTAAATGCATTGAGTTATACCAACAAAACTATGGTGTAAATCAGGTAGAAGGTAAAAATTACAGGTTACCACTATTTACAATGTAGGTTTTGGAAGAGAGATATATCTAGCTGTGTGTCCGATCAATTCATACATCCACATCCATCCGTTAGCTGGATGGCCAAGGAAGGAAAACTGCTCATTAAAGTCAAGTTGTGTCTTTTAGCTTTGTTAATGCAGACCGTTAGGATTCATTGTTCCCTAGAGACAAAGGTACTTATCTCTATCATAGGCAGCCTTTGTGAGCTCCTCCGGATGCTGGGGGTGGGTGAACATAAAGCACACAGGGTCAGGAGGGGGACCCTGCCCACCTTATATAGTCTATTCAGTGAGCGGCTCGAGCAGTCAGACACAACAATATGGAGTCTGAGCACAGGGTTATGTACCATCCTAGTACATGGAAATGTGATATTTGATGTAATACGACCATTAAAACTGTAATCAAATATTTAACCATGCATTGGAGGAAGAAAATAGATGCCGTAAAAGAACATTGCGCTAAATGGAAAAACAGGTTTTTTTTCTTCTATAACTGTAGGCATTGAGTGAGCCTCTGTTTGCTGAGCTGTGCTTAATGACTACACATTTTTCATCTGTGCAGTTGGGTTATGGGTTTATCTAATTTTAAAAATGGATTTTCTTTGAGGAGGCCTCCAGAGCAAGTGGCTTTTTGCAGCAATATGAAAAGTGGACAGTGGTGTCTTGCTTCTGGCAAGTGTCTTATAATACAATTGTTGAGCTTTTTATAGAAAACCAGGAAGACAGAGTTTACATTGCTATGTAATAACACATGGCCTTTTGCAACAACAATGTTTTTGCCCACAGTCAGAATGTGATGTCATTACATCAAGGGGATGTACTTTTCAATGTTTTGTGTAGATTATGTACTACTTGAACCCAAAACCCTCAATCTGACTTTCACGCTCTCAGGTTGTTCCAAACCTTTTTGACTTTCTATCTTCTATAGAACACAAACACATAAAAAAGATATTTTGAATAATGTTGCGGTCCAGACTACACTTGGAACCCTGACTTTCATTGTATGGACAAACACTGAGATTTTATTCAAAATTCTTTTTTTGTGCTCCACAGAAGTTAGAAAATCATATAGTTTTGGGGCGACATGAGCAAGAGTAAACAATGACAGAATTTTTTTAACTGTATAGTCTTCCTCATATATTTCCTGCACGCTATAGTTTATCGTGGACTGTTGATGATCAGCAAAACAGCTAGTTAGCCTAAATGTTCCCCAAACCTCACTAAAGCTCTGCACTTCACCTTAAAACATTCTGTTCTCAAAAACATTACCCCTGCTCTCATGAGATGTACAGTACTGATCTGGAGCAAAAGTGAAATGGTAAAAAATAGTAGAATGTGCGTGTGTGTGTACTGTATGAAAGGTCAAACTGGCATTGAGACTCACTGGCTCCATTCAGTTGGACAAAGTTGGGCTTTCAATCAGGAAATTATGTTTCCTTGGGATGGGACAATTCTAATTGTTTCTAAATTTAGTGAATTCCTTTGGATCAGAAAGGCAGTCATATCCCAGAATATACTCTCTCCCAGGAGGAACATTGAGAATGGATTATTATTGGCTACCTCTGATTGGCATCAGAGATAAGCCGTTCCATTGACAAGAAGTTGAAGTGTGGCAAAAGTCAACACAAAAGCATGACATGCTAATGTTTGTGGGCTGAAGTTTGATGTAACATTTTGTTATGATTGTCAGAGATAGTTTCTTTACATTGTTAGGGTATTTAACACACTGTCTAAATTAAAAATTAAGTTTATAATTCATGCGTATGTATTTAAGTTTCTAATTTATCAAAACAATATTAATTTATTTAAAGTGTGTACATTTTATTAAAATATTATTGTTATTAAATATTAAAATTTCTAACTCTTGTATAAATTCTATTTCTAATTCTTGTGTAATTGTTCATGCAGGTTTTTATTCTCTAACTGATACACTACATGGAATACTTCTACTTTCAAAAATATAAGTAAATGTGTAAAATAGATTTTAAATGTCTTCTAACTCTAATCCTACTTCCAGTTTTTATGACAATAAGAGACAACATGCAGTATTTATACATTTTAAAATTAATTTCTCACACTGTAAAACTATTTATGCAATTCTGGATGTCTAAAAGCTCATTAAAATTTGAGAAATATGACCCTGGACCACAAAACCAGTCATAAGGGTCAATTTTTGGAAATTGAGATTTATACCTTGTCTGAAAGATGAATAAATAAGCTTTTCATTGATATATGGTTTGTTAGGATAGGACAATATTTGGCCGAGATACAACTATTTGAAAATCTGGAATCTGAGGGTGCAAAAAAGTCAAAATATTCAAAAAATAAGTTTTGTTATATTTACAGTAGGAAATGTACAAAATATCTTCATGGAATATGATCTTTACTTAAAATCCTAATGATTTTTGGCATAAAAGACAAATCGATAATTTTGACCCATACAATGTATTTTTGGCTATTGCTTCAGATATACCGGTGATACTTATGACTGGTTTTGTGGTCCAGGGTCACAAATAATTAAAAGAAATGTTGATAATTTATTAAAAAACTACTATATTTAAGTTATAATTAAAACTGTATTTTTAAATGTATAAAATGTATTTTAAATAAATATTACATTTTAAATATTACAGTATTTAAGCATTTTCTAACTAATTTGCTGTATGGGTCTTATGCATGCAGTTTGTATGACCCAATGTTAAATAAGACAACAAGAAATAATTGCACATAACTATTTATGCACTTCCAAGAATGTCTAAAAGCTCGTTTAAAAATTCTGAGAAAAAAAAAAATAGATGTTGGTAATGGTATATTCTAGTGTGCCATGTGTGCATATGTATTCACTGTATGTGTTTGAATGTGTGTTTTTCATCTGTGAAGGATCTTTAATTCCTTGACGGTTGCCTGCTGTACGGTGCTTGCTCTCTGCTCTCTAACAATCTGCTCAGCGAGGTGTGACCAGATATTGTGCATCTGAATCCTACACTAGACTACTGATGCAGCGGGAGAGGGGAGGAGAGAGGAAGAGGGAGAGAGAGAGAGAGAGGGAGGGAGAGAGAGTGTGCAACCAAAAACAATTTCTCTCCCACACGCACAGAGAGACGGATCTTGTTCTCCTACAGTGGAGTGCTGGTGGCTCTTCTGGATTCTCTGTTTGCTCTCTTCCTCTGGGAGATAGGTAAGTTTCTCCTTCTGTCCTTCATCGCTCCAGAAATGTTTCATTGTAGAAGCTACAGCCTCACTGCAGATGCCTGAATCTCTTGATTTAGGTATACTGTATGTATGTGACAATCTCAGTAAGGTCCATAAACATCTGTATTTGATTGATAACCACAGCTCGTGCTCTTGATTGTGCTAAACGGATGGATGTGTACCTTCTCAGACCTCTTCACACATTCACATATGTGCGGTGTGGGAAAAGCTCTGTGTTTCAGACGCATTCTGCTCCTCTGGTAACCATGGCGAAGGCAGCCGGCGTAGCAGCCTGTGCATTTTGAGATAATCAGGTGATCCGGATGCTTTAAGAGAAAAGCCCACAAAAACATTATCGTGACAGGTCATTTATCATGTTTTCACAGGCAAGTGTAATTGACTTCTTCTGAGCAACAGCACTGTGCGTTTGCCAAAAACAGAAAATGGTGAAAAACATTTGCAACATTTGGAAATTACAGTGAAATTGGCAAAGAATCACAAATGTCAACAGGTTCTTTGACATCTTTAAAAACATCTTAAAGAATTTGACTGATGGACATATCAGATATCAAGTTTATGAGTATTTCGAGTGTGTATGCTGATACTGCTAGCAGGGGATTCAATGAAACACCCAGCATTGATGGTTGATGGCTGGGAGCAAGCGACTATAATCAGGACATATAATTCATCAATTTCCATGCACATGCAGGCTAAACATAAATGGATTGCCTGCAACATGATAACATTCTGTTAATGAACATTGTGGTGGCTGACAACCATGAGGACGCAGAGAGCCGTTGATGTGGAAAATGATTGTGTACATGGAGTCAACAGTATTGAGCCCAGTGTTTCACAGTGTGAGGGAATGGGGGGAGAAACATTGTGTAAAATAACAACACATTCAACGCTCCGTCAAACCAATCGATTGAGGTGATTTAGGGGGTTCTGTAAAACTGGACATCGCCCTAGGGTTGATGTTATTGTGTCCAGTTGACTACTGTACATGTTACAGTTTAATGAATGTTCAATGTGACACCAAAACTACTGATTTTCATACAATGAAGTATTTTTTATGTGAATTAATAATAATATAGATAAATGTATCTAATAAACCTAGCATACAACTACTGATGGTTGTTGGTGTGGTTTTATTGACATTGCAATGTTTTTCAACCACAGTACACAAATTATAGCAAAAACATCTTAAAAATATCTCTAAAACATGTTAATTAGACTTACATGTCTTATATGTCTTTAAGCTATTTTACTAAAATTCTTTGTAGCCTAAGTTTGATTTCTATTTCTGTGTTTTTTTGTGAACCACATTAAATATTCTTTGTTTAGGACTAAGCTGTGTTTGGACCATGATACGCCAGACCATGGTTCATGGTTGGGTTAATTTGAGGTTAAGGTTAGGCTAATGGCTTTTGGTGTCTCTAAAAGCCTTTAGACTGTGTTTAAAGGAAAACTCCTGTGATTTTTATGGCTGCAGGTCATAAATATCCCCTCCCCCATCTTGTCTATAGCATAAGAACCAGAAAGGCTCGGTGAATAAATCATTTGATTTCATAAAGGCGTGAACCAATGATTCCCACAGCCGTCATGCATGTCTACAGGCCTGTTAAAATAATTGATATCATGATGGGTCGATCCGTCACAACTTAAGAGGGTCCTCAGCGCTAGACCTATAACACATATATTTGAGAGAAGGACATTTTGACCCTAACTCTGATCTTACAACCTTGTCTCAGTTCCCTGATGGGTTCATTCAGGTCCTCTCTCATCTCATTAAGTGGAATCACTATTTTGCCTCTCATTGGTTAAGTAATGTGTTGGATCAAAAGATGGTCATGGCTGTTGTTCTCAACTGGTGGGTCCAGACAGGGTTGTGGACAGCTAGAAAAAAAAAACAATGCTGAAAGACATTATAAAATAAAATTGTATATAGGTATGAAAGCAAAATGACCAGTCCTACAAACATTTAAAAGAGAGAGGAAAATCTTTCCATATCCAAAGGTTTCCAGCTTTGGTGAGCATAAAAGTCGTCTTTTAAAAAAAAATCTTACTGACCCCAGACTTTTGAATGGCAGTGTCCTCAAAATACACCACTTTTTAATCTCTTTATATAACTTTATGTAATGTGTTTGTGTCTGTAAATTTGCTGTTATCTTATGTTTTTCACAGCAGCTATTAAACTTCTTCGAATGAACCAGTCAGATGCATATTAACTTTTAATTGTTCAGTTATACAGGAACCAATAATCCGTAAATGATCACAGATGTCATGGCTGATTCTTCTTACAAAGTCAAATCTGTTGCACATCCAACTGCAATCTGTATTTTGATAAATAAAATTAATCTGTCGCTTGGTGAAAGAAATGAAGCAGATGCCAACATGAACAGGCTGCTGAAAGTATAAAACCATATTTCAAAATAGATTTTGTATGATCGTTGGACCTGATCGTTTGGATAACCAATCCAAAATCTGGATCTTGAAACAAAACCATTTGATAACCACTGAATTAGAGTAAAAATGACAATTGTGACAGTTTGGATGATAATTGCAATTGTTATTAGGATGATTATGAGTGTAAGAATTAAGTTTTAATGGGGGGATTGTTACAGACGCTCTATGGTGAAGGATCACTTCCCAAATATAAAAAAAATCTCAACAAGGGAGGGTTTTCAGGCGAGGAATATATGTGTGATGTTAAATCAGGAGAAGCTCTCGAGCACTCGCTTTTTCCCTTTTTCTGCTTGAGTGATTACATCCTGCTCTGGCAGGCCCTTTCTTTGCCACGCACGGTAGAACAAAATGACAATGAAAGAGGGAAGGGAGAGAGAGAGAAATGGATAGAGACAGGGAAAGAAGAAAAGAGGGGGGTCTAATAGTAAAGCTCAGTGCTATACAGTCATTTATGTTTCCTGTTTGGCACCGACTCTGACACATGCACACAGCAGCGTTTGTGATGCTTTTTAACAAGCTCCTGTGGGGTCTGACTTACTGAGGCATTTAGCACAGACAAAACTGTTCTTAAAACATTTCAGAAGGTGTGAAAGAAAAACCCAGGGGCTGGGAAAGCAAAGTATCTAGCATCTGATAAATATTCTGATAAATCTGGCCTGTAGTAATAGCGAGGTTGTAGAAGACAGGACTCTATTCGCTCAAAGCAGGTGGTGTGTGGTAATGAGTAAATAGTCTGAGCAGTGATGACGGTAATGACTATGACTCAGCCAGGTTTCAATTGCGCCCCCTGTGAAAGATTGCGCTTGTTAAAAAAGCTTCCGAAATGGTGAGAGACATCAGAAATGGTGAGAGTATTATGGAGGTATGCAGTTATGAATTCTGACACTACCATTCTGCTCTGCTATGCATAGTAAGCAAATGTTCTGTATGCAAAGAATAGCTGGATATCAAAATGTGCTGTGTACAAGCACAATATATTTTACAGGGTACTGCATCCTCTAATTCAGTATGTTGGCCTTGACCTTCCTTTTTCAATGTGACATGAAAGCAGTATTTTGTTTTATTAGATTGGACAATTCTTTTTTAAGAGAAATTAATATTTGTTGAGCAAGGATGCATTAAATTGATCAAAAGTGACAGTAGAGACATGCTTTTTTTCTTTGAATGTTCTATTCATCAAAGAATCCTGGAAAAAACTATCACTGTTTCCACAAAAACAGCTAAAAAAATTTCAACATTGGTAATAGTAAGAAATGTTTCTTGAGCACCAGATCAGCATATTAGAGTGATTTCTGAAGGATCATGCAAAAACTCTGGAGTAATGGCTACTGAAAATTCATCACAAGAATAAATAACATTTTAAAATACAGTCAAATAGACAAGCTAGTTAAATTGTAATAATTTTGTAATAATGTTTTGCTGTATTTTTGATCAAATAAATGCAGCTTTGAAGAGACTTCAAAACATCTTTACATTGTGGCAGATGTTTGGATTTTCTCACAAAGACAAATCTGAGATCCATAAATCTTTTGTAAACCCATTTGCCCAGAGCCAGTTAGTTGGTTTAATCTAGTAAGCAAACCTCATTAAGCTGTGAGGTCTTTAAAAAGACTCTTGAGGGAAGCCATTTCTGCAATACAGATGGCATTGAGAGACGGATGAGACACAATGGGGTTACAGAAAGAAATTAAATGAAAGAATTTCAAAATACTTTTCCCACTTACTGACCAAAAACAACTGATGTTATTCCCAGTGGGAGAGTAGAGAGTTTATTGCAGTTTCGAGAACAAATCAATTGCGTGAGGGGGAGAGAAAGTGAGCGAGAGAGAGAGAGAGAGAGCGAGAAAGAGGAACGCGGGGGTGGCGAAGAAAGAAAAAAAGAGTCCAAGTCTCACTCCGAGAGAAATTCCATCAAATTCAACTCCTCTCACTGAGGCTACAGGCCATCAGCTTTATACTCCAAAATTAGCCCACAGCTCCACAAAGAAACCAGGCCTCTATACGTCCTACTACACCACCCCCATATGTACATACACCACCACAAAGAGACCTCTAGTCTCCCATTAGTATTCTTCAAGAGCCCTGCTTCTATAATTGCTCTGTCAATGGAGAGTTGAGGCCACAAGAAGATGCGAGTTTGGTTTAAACTCAGAGCATTAAACTTAAACGGGTCCTCATACAGGTGTAATGAGAAAAGATCTACAATATAACTTATTTGAAGTGAACTGACAAGATATCAATGCTTTTTGCATCTCTAGGTTATTTGCAGCAGAAGCCTGGTGCATCTGGTGGGCGTTCCTCGATAATTCAGACACCATGTGAGCAGTGGTCCGTGACGACATTAGAGGGGCAGAATGCTTCTTCTGCGTGGGACTCTTGTGGTCTTTTCTCTCTTCAGCTCTGTCAGTGGGCTTTTCAGCAAGTATGGGCCAAAACCGACGACCCAGACCAAGGCAGGCTCCAAAGGATGGGGCATACCCAACTTTGAAACATTGAAATCTAACATTCCATTTTTTGGTTTTGGATCAAATTTTTTATTCGGTGAAACTAAAGGGTCTGCTACGACAAAGGTGAGCACAACTTTCCCAGAAGCAGCCACACAAGACTATACTCTGTCTTCAAAGGACTTGAGCCCAAAATACCAGCCGACCACAACCTCGTTTGAGGAACTTCAAAGCAGCACTGCCCAGATAGGCGCCCTTCTGCCTTTAAAATCAACTAACCTGCCGATAATTGACGTACTCAGGAACAAACCACAAAGAGATACACCAGAACCTCCTATAGTTGATCAAAGCTATGATCTTGATCTCTGGCCCCCCAATAATGGCCAAAGCACAGCAAAAACCCCACAAACGACGATATCTAAACCAGAAACACAAACATACTCTGTATCCACGGCTCAGAGTACCAGCACCACACACACTACAACATTGAGACCGATTACGGAAACCATGAACCCTTACAGTGACCAAACTGTACCCACAGACACTCAGTCAACAATGTCAGACATAACGACACAAACATACACTGTATCCACTGCTCAGAATACCAGCATCATGCAAACTACAGCACTGAGACTGATGACGGAAACCATGAACCCTTACAGTGACCAAACCGTACCTATAGACACTCAGGCAACAACGTCACAACTAACGATACCTTCGTTTCAAACCACACATTTTATCACACCAGCAGAACCAGAAGTATCCACCGAACCTTTGACCACTATCAGCACTGGACAAAACACATTGAGGACAACAAACTTGGCCTCGAAACCAGAATGGACACCTTTTAAAACCACTGACAAGGCTCTGGATGGATTTACGTGGGTAGAGCAGACCACAGGCCCATCAGAATGGGGAAGAGTGCAAAGTGTTGGCCCAGATCCTGCTCCCTCCCTGCCAGCAGGAGGTAAGTCAACCTCTCCCTGTCTTTTCATTTCCAACCCAAGCATTTGATCTAAGATAACCAAAAATTGACACAATTCGACCCCTCCTTAGCTGGCATGAGTGTATTACATTTGTTCTTTTGTTATACCTTTATTTAAGGTGAAAATAGGTGTTTAATGAATTGCAGAGCCTTATTGATTACCAGTCAAGGGTTAGCAGTTTAATCAATGAGGCTGATGATTTGATTAATAGCCTCAAATTCCCTACAATATGCAAACTGTTGTCAATAATTAGTGAAAAGAATGAGTTTCATTTGATAGTAAGAAGAGGAACCGCCCCATGATGGCTGATGTCTGTTTATATAGTTAGTCTGTGAGCTTTGTTCCTGGCAAGGAAACATAGGTTATATTTAGAATATCATACTACCCGTACTACTACAGTATGTATACGGTGAGACAAATGTGACCCCAAAAATCAAGACAAATTTGATTTTGTGTGAAAAAAGATTACTATATATTGCAAATAAATCTCATTCTCATAACCATAATGCAGAAAAAATATTTAATTTACAAAGTAAATTTTTCAAGTACAGTTCCTACTAAATAGAATAGAAGATTGTTTTACTGAATTTAATTTATGCAGATTTTAATAAAAAGACAATCATTGTTACAGTAATGAAATTAGATTTTTAGTGTGCATTACAGTAATGACAATTTAAGGGAAAAAATGTCTAACTGTCATGAAAATAATAATGATAATTAAAACTAAATAAATCTACTTTGTACAATATGTACAGTATGCACATGATAGGTATGGAATACCTACAGTAAGTTACCTGCTACATTTACTGTATACTGCATCCAATAATTCTCCAATTGATCAACTACAAGTACTGTAATATTAGCTGTAATCTTATTCTTGGCTTATGTGCATGGACTGCTTAATATTTTTACAGAAAACAGCTTTAACAATCCAAATGTAGTTATTTACATATTTATGTCTGACCAAACGTAATGTTATGAAGTCAGCAATGACAACAATGTACTGTAGTATACTACTGTTTGAAATGTTTACTGCATATTTTGTAATGTCGTTGCAAAAAAAAGAGGCATACTATTTTGCATACTATTTTAAAAAAAAATGCAGTAAGCATTATTTCCATTACGAACACTGGCATCATTTAAGGTCAAATTTGGTCTGTATAACTCACTGGAGGGTCACCTTTTTGCAAAGGCTTGCAACATTTTGAACCAAGGTCAGCACTGACTATACTTTAGTCATTAAAAAGAAGATCTAGACCTAAGCTCATGATACGATCCAGATGAATCAATACAGACCTCCTTGAGGTGATCATACACTAAAACTCTCCAGATATCTGTGAAAATAGTGTGCCAGACACCTAGATATGGTGTATGTGAGGTGGCCAAGCATGCTAACCAGTATTGACATGGCTCTGTTTGATATCTAGAGCTAAGGGAGCGGTAAGACAGGTGTGTATGTGTACAGTAAGCATGGGATTTGCACTGGAGAAGCAGCCAGTTGGGCGGTATGTGATCAGTATTCCAATGGCAGAGTCAGCAGAGCCAGTGAATCCTCAGGGACGATGTTTTTCCGCACCGCCTGTTCATGGATGCTGAGCATGCCTCTCTCAACATTTAGTCTCCTTTTCTCAATTCGCTCTATCCATCCTCTCTCGCAGTAATAGGCCTCTCCTGACATTTACTGGGCATCTCTCTTTTTTTTCCAGCAATAAGTCTCATTTAGCCCTTCAGTCTTATGTTTTCTTTCAACCTCTCCTGGCTCCCAGAGATGTGTTTTTCCATGTCCTTCTCTTTTCCTTTCCTTTCGAACTCATAGAATCTTTTTTTAGATGATGGAGAAAGGAAATGCATAGAAAGAGAGATTTTCAGAAAGAGATATGGGGAGTCCGAATATTATCTTTTGCGTTCCACAGAAAAAAGAAACTCATACAGGTCTGGAATGACATGAGGTTGAGTAAATGATGACAGAATTTTAATTTTTGGGTGAACTATCCCTTTAAGAACAATATATATCTCTTAAAGGTGTAGATCAACCAAATATGAAAATTCTCATTCATGTTCCAAACCTTTATGAGTTTCTTTCCACTGTGGAACATCAAATAAAATATTTTAAAGAACGCTGCTAATCAAATGGTTGCTGGTCCCCATTGACTTCCATAGTATTTTTCCAACATACTTCTATATATATATATATATATATATATATATATAATATATACAATGCCCTCCAAAAGTATTGGAACAGTAAAGACAAAATTGCTCTGTTGGCTGTGGAGTCAAGACATTTACAAATATGATTAAAAGATGAATATGAGACAAAACTACAGAATGTCACATTTTATTATTGAGTGATTCAACACATAGATGTTTTACCAGCTAAGAAGTTCAGCACTTTTAGAGTTTCATCCCCCCTATCTGACGTGAGCATAAGTATTGGAACAGTTGCCTCACAGGTCTTTCTAAGTGATCAGCTGTGTCCTGTTGCATTAATTCTTCAGATATTAAAAGCAGGGAATGTGTCGTATCAGTTATATCCATTACTTCTGCATTCTGAATCTTGCATTCGATGATGACACACACAAACCAGGATGAAGATGAGGGAGCTGACTTTAAGACAAAAGCGAGCAATTTGGATGCTAAAAGAAAAGAGGAAGTCAGTTAGAGCTATAGCAAAAACAAAGGGCATGGAGAAATCAAGAGTTTGGAAACCACCAGCGACACCAGCAACCAACAACGACCTGATCGGCTGAGAAAACAACAGTAGTTGATGACAGACAAATCATAAAAGCTGTGAAAATGAAGCCTAAAAGACGTGTCTGTAAAATCACCAACAAATTCCAGAAAGCTGGGGTGATGCTCTGACAATCTACTGTCCTCAGGAGACTTTGACACAGAATTACAGATGCTACACAGCAAGATGCAAACCTCTGACCAGCACCAAAAATAGAAAGGCAAGATTAGAGTTTGCAAAAAAGCACAAAGGTGAGCCAGAAGAGTTTTGGAACTGTGTTTATGGACCGATGAGACAAAGATGAACCTTTATCTAAGTCATGGGAAAGCAAAAATGTGGAGAAAAAAAGGGAACTGCAAATGATCCCAAGCATACAGCCTCATCTGTAAAGCATGGTGGAGGTGGTGTCATGGCATGGGCATGCATGGCTGTCTCTGGAACAGGCCCTCTCAACTTTACTGATGACTTAATGTATGATGACAGTAGCAGAATGAATTTGGAAGGGTACAAAACCATCTTGCCTTCCAATATTCAAGAAAATCCCACCAGATTCATTGGGAAGTGCTTCATATTGCATCAGGACAATGACCCAAAACACCCAGCCAGTTCAGTCAAGGAATTTATAAGGGCAAAGAAATGGAAAGTCTTAGATTGCCCAAGTCAATCTCCAGATTTAAATCTGATTGAACATGAATTTCACCAGCTGGAGAGGAGAGTAAAGGCAGAAACTCCCCAAAACAAGCAACAATTGGAATTGGCTGCATTAAAGGCTGAGAAAATTTCAAAGGATGAGACCAAGAGTCTGGTGATGTCTATGGGTCACAGACTCACTGCTGTGATTGTGCGCAAGGGATCTGCAACTAAATAATAGCTTTTAATCTTTTATATCTGCCTTATGTTCAACTGTCTCAATACTTATGCTCACATCAATGAGTGGGATGAACTCTGAAAGTGCTGTTCTTTTTATTTAGTAAAACGTGTGTTGAAACGGCTAATAATAAAATGTGACATTCTGTAGTTTCGTCTCATATTCATCTTTTAATCATATTTGCAAATGTCTTGACTCCACAGCCAACAGAGCAATTTTGTCTTTACTGTTCCAATACTTATGGAGGGCACTGTATATATATATATATATTTCTATTCCACAGAAGAAAGAATTTTTTGATAGACTATCCATTTAAGCCAATCAGTAATCATTTGACAGATGCAAATGAGTCACGTAAGTGATTCTACAACCCAATTTCCAAAAATTAAAGACAATTTAGTATTATGGCAGTATATAAACAGTGTAAATTTAGCAACAGATAGATCAAATAGGATTTTACATATGCTCCCTGCACCTCTAGAAGGCACTACAGAAACATTGCTCGTACTCTAAAGAGCATGTTACACTGCCTCTGCATTTGTGGGTACAGTATGTGGGTGTAGGTGTGTGAAACAGCAAATTATTGACTAATGTTTGGGTCACCTTGTCTTCTGGAGGTACAGGCAGCCACAAATTGCTTATCCCCCACCTCAAAAACGCACCAGTGCTGAGAGCAAAGTCAATTACCACACTGGAACTGAAAGGAGGAGGGGAGACTGTAAAAGAGGAGAGCATTAAACAGGAAAGAAACGAGTGTCGGAATAGTGATAGACTGGAAAGGGAAACAAGCCTGAATCTCTCAAACACTGTCTGGGTCATATGCAGGGTTGCCAGGTCTGCGAAACAAAACTAGTCTGAAGGCCAATCAAAAATAACCTAAAACTAGTCCAATGACCCTATCCCAATCAAACCCAAAATATGCCACTTCAATTCTTAAAATACATGATTTATAGTTACTGTTGTGCGTTATACAAAATAAAAATCACTATATCATTAACACAATCTGTTTTCATAAAGCCTCCCTACCAGTATCCCACTCATACAAAATCCATCACCTAGCACAGTTTTATTATTGATAGATAAAAATGGGTAAAATATTTCAATATACATGTTTCAGTCAAATACAACTTATTCAATATGGCAAACCTTTATACTGCAAGAAAAAAAATTAACCCATTGCAACAGTTTTCAAGTAGTGCATTTCTGTGGACTTGGAAACCCTGATCATATATCACACTAAAATCAAAAGAAAAAAAGAAAAAGAAAATAAAACCTATAACATACATATTTGTTTTAACACTGTTCTCCACAATGTGGAGAAATCTCATTCTTATTACTACAGTATTCCTAAAGTACAATTATTTAGTGAACTATATTTATGTGAATTAAAATAAACATTTTCCAGACAATCATAGAATTATAGATATGAAAAATGAGTTTCTCATAAGACAATGAGAATTAGGTTGGAAAACGTTTAATTGTAATGAAAATAATACAAAATCTTCATCACTTTGCAAATTCTGTATTTCTTTTCTTTAAGATGAAATACCACTGAACTCTAGGGTTGTTAATATGCTAAATCATAAACTAAACGGTTGTCAAGGTTACGGCTCTCAGGCTGGTTACAATGTGATTGTTGTCATGGCTACACTGTTGAAAAGTGCTAGGTAGTATATTGTTGACAGTGTGTTTTTTTGTAAACTGAGGACAGAGGCATGTGCAGGCTGTCACTAGAACATACACACACTCACAAACAATACATTTAAAGTATTTACCTCACTGTCATTTCATAGAAGGTTAATCCTATGATTAGGCTCTCTCAAAGCGTCTAGACTAACCAAATCATTACTGCCTGTGTGGAGATTATGTGGGACTTCACTGAATCCAAATAGAAGGAAATTTAGTAATGTTTTTTTAGCCTAAAAATCCTTTTTAAATGAAATTCAGACTTACCTTTTTTACTTGAACATACTGCAATGTGTTCATAATCTCACACACAAACACACGCACACATTCAGCCCCATGAGGGAGATTAAATGATTTATGTCACACTGTGCAGGGGTCAAAATTACAAATTCTGATCTAATTCCCTCTTTATTAATGCTGACCAGGGAAAGAGGAGGAGGAGGGGTAGAAGAGAACAAGGCAGATGAAGATGAAGGTAAAGAGGGTTGCTTAGATGAATAACTAGCTCTGAGAGAAAATTTCTCATCATCTAATGAGGATTGGTGATCTGGGTGGTTCTGACGGAGAGTAATGGGGGATGTTTGACGCTTCATTTGAACACAGCTGGTTTAATAGTCAGAATCTCTAAATCATCAATCAAGAGACAGCGGAGAGTAATTCAGTACAAGGCTAATGTTGGGGGAATGCATAGATACATAGAAATAAATGGATATGTAGATGGATAGATAAATATAAAAATAAAAATAAAAGTACAATTTTTCTTTTAAAAATTAAGATTATGAATCCAAGTTTGCTTGTAGAGTTGCACAATTTGGCCAAAATTGTGTGATATCAAAATGGCTATAATTAAAAATAATATCTAACTGTTGTTATTATTGTTGCTGTTATTGTTATAGACACAAAAGAGAAAAAAAAATACTATTAAAATATATCACTATAAAATAAAAAAATCTAAACAACTATAAACTTATAATACTAATATTTATGGCTGGCTGGATTTCTTTTGTGTTGATGAAAAACCACAAGGAGCTCTTTTGTTAAAGGGATAGTTCACCCAAAAATTAAAATTTTGTTATTTTGTTTCAAACCTGTATGAGTTTCTTTCTTAGAATGCTGGTAATCAGTGGTCCCCATTGACTTCCATAGTATTTATTTCCCTATAATGGAAGTCAATGGGGACCAACAACCATTTGATTCTTCAAAATTCTTCAAAATATCTTCTTTTGTGTTCAGCGTAAGAAAGAAACATATACAGGTTTGGAACGACATGAGGGTGAGTGATGACAAAATTTTCATTTTTGGGTGAACTATTCCTTTAAGGACTTCTCATTACAAGTATGCCAAGTTTGTTGGATAGATGGATGGATGGATGGATAAAGTAGATATAGAGGAAAAGATAAATAGATAGATAGATTGATGGAAAGATATTGATGGATTAGATATGGCTTGATGGATGGAGATGGATGAATATATAGATGATAGATAAATAGATATACAGTAGATGGATTAAATAGATATGGATGGATGGATTGATATAGACGGCTACATAAAAATGTAAATGGATGGATAAAGATAGATATAGATGGATTAGACAGATGGAGGGATAGACAGACAGAAAGACAGATCCATCTAGATTTTCTCTTACAGAGAATCATGGAATCAAGTGGTGGCCAAGTGATGCTTGATGGTTTAGCATGAGTGAAGCCCTGCCAAGAGAGGATGAGTAGAGCTGTGCACAATCACACACACACACACACACACACACTCACTGTCCTTTTGTAGGCTCCCTGCTTGGTTTGGTGCAGAGCTCATTATTCATGCTAATGAGAGAGTATAAGCACCAGAATGAAGATCTGCTGTGATCAGACTTGAAACGTGCATCCTGACAATATACAAAAAAGAACATCATAGGTCTTAAGCAGTTACCACAAGGAATTAATGTAGATACACAAACAGTCTTCAAGTCACCCTAAAGGTTATGTTTGTGTCTAAGCTTTTTACTCTCAGCCTAAGGTACACACAGGTCTGCACACTTATTTGGGCACATTGACGCTACACATCCATACATAGAGTCCATTTGGGAATGTAAAAATTCCCTAAAGAATAAAGTCTATTAAGTCCGTAAAGTCTATTAATAAAGAAAGTAACAAACACGGAGGCTTGATGTGTGGCGCTTAATAGGACAAGCTATTTGAGTTGGATCTCTGGGAATCATTGACCAGTGACCAGATATTAAACACTCTGGCCCCATTGTGTCAGGTCTCTTTTCAGTCCTAGTAAGGTATGTGTGAGTTTTACACAGCCACACACAACCTGTTCGTAGCTTTTTCTCACAGGAAGGTTTTGCTTCGGATTAGTCCGATAATCCTGCTTCGTCACAAAGATAAGGTTTTCATTTCTGATCCGTAATGAAGCTCAGTCACTGTAGAGTGGGCTGCGCATATTCAAACATGAAAGTCAAGTTATTGTAATTAAACAATGAGATGCCAACTCCAGTGCCATTGAATCCTGGCCCGGAATACTGCAGAAATCTGTTTGACATAACTAGGTTAGAAAATGTTCCTGTTTCTCCATTCTTTCAGTCATAACTTTTGTACAGCACCACATTCTCAGACTTGTGTGCTCTGTTTTCCCAGCAGGCTTTCCATGGGAGGAAGGCGATAAGGAAACGGGGAGGAGTGCTGGTCTGACAACACAAGAGCGACAGGATGAACTGACAACATCAGCTAGCGCGACGACTCTCAGGAACATAGGTAATTAAAACGGTCTGATGCAATACACGCCTTTATGTAATCTACACCTTTGATAATTATACTCTGATTTTCATCTTGGGACATGAACCAGTTTTCAAAATACAAGTACAATGAAGACACTTTCGACTTGAGTAAATAGAACTACATTCTAGCCACCCAGACTAATTTGTTACAGGAATAGTTCACACAAAATGAAAAATTGTTGACATGAACCCAGCTTCATGTCATTCCAAATGTGTATTTTATCACAAAAGTATCAGATGTAATATGTTACCCAAACACAGTAACAAGTGAGCCAACTTGTCTTGTTTCCTTCACTGAAAAATTAAAGTCAAACTCTTCCTCCTCCTCCACATGATTTGGAGGAAGATATCTGTTGGTATGGTATGGCCGAGTGCACCACGTCCAACTGTCTGTTACCTGCCAGTAATTGCTTCCAGAGGGAGGAGAAACGAGCACTTTTATCTCATATTTGGCACCTCCTACAAACAAGCCGACCACTAAACTGCCCAAGAGAGATGAGTTACATAACATGTCTCAGTAGTTCAGATCTATCAACATATGGTGTTAAGTGTGCCATTTTACGTCACCTTCCCTGTTGATCATGAGGTACATCTTAGACCCAGCTTCTCTTCTGTGGCACATAACCTACTTTCGTCCTGCTGCATTCAATGGGATAACCTAAATTCCATTAATAGATGGACAAAATATGCCACAACGATCCAAGAACCAGGTTGCGAGAATATCTGTGTGTTTATGGGCTGTCTCATAAAGTAAACTGCATGCAGAGATCCGACCCACAAAACTGCAGCTGCCATATCTCAAATTAAAGATGGAAAAGGTTTCGAAATCTAGCACACACATTCACCTCACCCGAAAATTGAATGTCCTGTGGAAAGGAAGTCTTCCTGTCTCCTTCATTTCTCCTTCACTGCCCTCTTCTTTAAGTCAGCATACCCAGGCCTCATCAATATGAATGGGATCATCCTACCCTGCTGTCCACTCATCTATTATTAGAGAGAGCAGAAATTGAAAGTGAGGCAGGATAGATGAAATCTGAATGAGTACTTGTAATGAAATCACTGCACTGTATTCTATAATTAAGCAGAGGGTGTTGTTATTATCGGATCAGGGAGTTATGTCTGAATTCCTAATCCTAAAATACTTGTTGCTGGTTCACATTCTGACAACCTGGAAAACTCTCAGAGCCTCTTTAAACCTCCGTCTTGGGTGATTCGATCAACATAGCTCAGCAAACATAGTTAATTGTTTGTTAATAGCCTATTAACATATTGGCTGTTTATTAGTACTTGTAAAACACATATTCTACATATGTGATCATATTCTACATCCCTAATCCTGCCCAATTTAACAACCACCTTACTAACTAATAAGCAGCAGCAGATTAGGAGTTTATTGAGACAAAAGTCATAGTTAATGGCTTGTTTATAGCAAGAATTGGACCTTAAAATAAAACGTAACCATGAAATTAAAGCTATTTAATTGAGTGACAACATGTCTGAACAGACTTTGTGGGCAAAAACATTTAACACAAAATGTTAGATGTCTGTATAGACTCACCCAGGGTGGCACCATCAATAATTGACCCTACCTATCATTTGAAAGGAATATCCATTAACCCCATGTGGATCAGTGGAGTTGTTTGCCTTTGGTCTGCTTCCTGTCCCCTCCTCCTGAACTTCCATCCAGTGCTATTACAATGCATGGCCATAACAATAACATTATGGAAACCCCATGGGATGATGATGTTAACCTGGCCTTTAATTCCTGCTATGTTTACATGTCTGTGTTCTCTAGACGTATTTTGTTTTGATAGATGTGCACACAGTTCCACAAATAGAGTGTCATCCAGTGTGTGCAGGGATCAGGGTCATTGAGATTTGATTGATTCCTGCACTGAAACTCTGGCTCGCATCCAGAAACTAGTCATATTTTCCACACCCCTGAGGGTGGAGGGCACAAGCAAGCAAAAGGAAATGAAGAGGGAGGACGTGTGAAGCTCCTGCCACAACAATCCCTCTTATCAGTGCCCGGCCTTCTCGCCACCCTCTTCCTGTGTCTGCCTACCATACACTTTCTCCTCATCTCAGAGTGACACTCTGCTCACAGCGTTTAGTTAATCAAACACTAATTATTCTCATCAAGACAGCTGGACACTTTCTAAAGCTGGATTTCATGCCATCTAGAGCTCATTTGACTTAGATTGGCATTTGATAGCATCTAGAAAGCAAGAGATTACCCTGCTGAGTCCAGCATTCATTTCCATGCTGGTATAAACTGGTTTCTTCTAGCTGGTATGCTGATCTTTTAAACAGGGCATTTGTGACAGAATTTTATACATTTTTTGCTTATTGTTCTTGTTCAGTCTTTACTTGCAATCTTTAATTGGTCTTGTTCGGTCTTTAATAATTCTGAAGCAGTTTTGTGTGGTATAAATATGAGGAACTCTTAACTCAACAAGCACAAAAATATCCATTTAGCCAGTCAACAAAAATATCTCCTATTTCCTAAATCAGGAATCTTATTTTTAAGATTTTAAACACAAGTTGTACATTCTTGTGCAAACACTGGATTGGATTGAGTTAAAATAACTGTTATGTAATTCATTCCTGTAGTGGCGAAGATGAATTTTCAGATCCATCACATGATCCTTCAAAAATCATTCATATGCTGATTTGGTGTTCAAGAAACATTTATTATTATAATTACGTTTAAAACACTTGTGTTGCTTATTTTTGGGGGAACCATTGTGTCACTACTTTGTGAAACTCTGAACGAACAGTGTCTTTACTGTCACTTTTGATCAATATAATGCCTCCTTTCTGTCAAACTTTAGTGCAAAACTTTTTTTTTTTACAATTGACGCAGAAAGAATGACACAAAAACGTTTTAAGATTAGCACATTAATATATGAAGACAGGGAAACACAAACAGCAAACAGGAGACTGAATTAAAGCCGTTTAATTAATCTCTAAGAATACAGCCAAAGCAACATGTTAAATTCATTGGGTCTTTCATTTTATTCATTAAAACACATCCAGAACAAATTTCTGTATAAATCATTTTCAAATCCTTTTTGTATGTACATGTCGCATTGAAATCAGTTTGGCAATTTACATATGAATGCTTTTGTAGGATTTAGACAGAAATTCATTCTGCTCATTCTTCTTGAATAAAGCACATCAAGAATGGATATTTTTTATGAATGAACAACAAATGGATATTTTTCAGGAATTAACAACATAAAGGAGTGAAGAAAACAAGAGCTGAACATCCATTCAGACAGTTTTATTGAAAAGAAATCAGGTCAGTGTATTCCAATGAGCCAAAGTTTGCTGCAAACAGGAGTCAGCTGTAACCTATATTTAATGTAAGTGGATAAACAGCCATCTTGATGTCAAGCTATAGATCTAATGAGCACTGCTTGGTGGTTAGTGTTGTGGTAGTGTTGATTAAAGAGAGGCATCTAATGAGCAGTGTGTGGCTGTCACACACACGCTACCATTAATCAAGAGCAACTAGGTTTGATTATCTACTCCCACCATCAAAAAAAAAACACATTGACGTTAAAATTGAAGCCAGTACTCGCCACTGACTGGGCACGATGAGTATATACAGCTATAGTGGTGGTCATCAGCCAAAAAGGCCAAAACCAGCGCAAAAAATACCAGACCCACCTTTGGGAGTGACCCATGATTCTACGTAGGCCTCTGCTTTTTTAAAAGGAGGAAGGTCATAAACAAAGTAGTTAATTTGGCTCTGGGTGTAACAGGAAATTGTCTGTCACTACCAACATATAAAAGCATACAGAAGCAACCTAAAATGAAGCAGGGTCTTACCAGCACTCAACAACATTCAGACGTGATGTATTCACCATTCACAATGTGGAGGTGGATTGACGTCACACTTAAACAGTGAGAAAAATATGCCTGTGATATAACATTGTGAGATGAGAGAGCCATTTTTAACATTTAATCCAATCCATTTTAATATATAAATATATAATTTCATATAAATATTCAGAAAAGGAATAGGCAAAACATAATTTGTTTTCATCAGTTCATATTTGTGAATATAATAAAGAGAAATTGGAAACAGGGATGGGGACTGGAAATTTGGTGATTTGTTTTGAAAAAATATCTACATTGAGACACTGTAAAAGTTGGCATCAGCTAATTTTTGTTAGTCTTTGTTGGCCCATAATGCTCCATGATTTCTGTCTCAAGGCTTCAGTAAACTCGCCAGCATTTTTAGAAAGCCCTATTGTGGCAGCTAAGATGAGTTATGACTCTGATCTGCTCTGTAAAGGGTGTAATTAGATGTGTCAGTCTCTGAAGAGCTGACGTACATCTCCACGCTGTTATGCACAGGACTGATATGGCTGTGGAAGCTAATATCATCCATCTTATATGGATTTGCACATCAGTTGCAAATGCACAGGGCAATCATTCTAGCGCAGGGGGATTTACATATTTTGAATGTCTTATCACATTTTACAGTGGCACATTAGATGCCACAAACAAACCTGTGTGGGTTTTCATAACGTGTACATGCTCTACGGTGATGTTAGTTCATCTGAGGACTTGCTTTTGGATTGCTTATACATCAGTTCCAAATAAAATGTTTGGTAAGCATTAGGAAGCATTTCCAGATTTGGAAATGGCTGTCACATGGAACTTCACATGCTGTTCTAACTCTGTTAGGCTAAGAAACTCTAATGTATGTAACACTCCTCAGTACCAGAGCCAAGCCACAGAATCCAAAATCTAAAACAGCAGACTCCTCTCAGAGCAATCTGCGAATCAAACAATACAGTCACAATTACATTTATATACAAACAACAGATGTTGTATCTCCGCCTTTCATGGCAGCCCACCAATCCCTGCTACTTGGGCAAATATGTTCACCAATGTTTTCTCCCCCTGTTAGAAATATCATATTGAGAGCTTTTATTTTTAGTAGGTTTAAAACACTAGACATTTCCCAAATTTAGAAATCTCCACATCTAAACCATTGGTTTTCCACTGTGAAACATGCTCAGCTGGGCAGACCCCTCAAAAATGCCCTCTAGTGGTGATGTCTATCACAGAAAAACAAATCATAGGTTGCCAGAAGTTGGTGACAGTAATGACTGCCTTGGTTGTCTGTTCTGGAATATCCATTTTGTATACACTCTAAGAAAAGTCCTCAAAAATAGGGCCCAATGTACTGTGCTAATATGAAGGAATTTTACATATTGAGTTTTCACAGGTGTTTTATCCATATTTTAAATTAGCCATTGCATTGTGTTGTGTTTTAGGACTAAAGGAAATGCCCATAAATGTAACAGAAAATTTTCTGGTAGATGTTTACCAGTACCTGTACCAATAAAAGTACCAGTACCAATTACCTTTTCTGTTTTTTTACTGATTTATTTCTTTGTGCTTCTTATTTTGTAACTAGCTTTCCATTCAACTTTTATATTTAAATGGGAGTCTTTGAATAACTGAATCATGAGTAGTCTCCTGAGAATTAGTATCTGTAGTACATCTTTACACGTCTTCTGTACTAATAATGCAACGTGTTTGTTCTTCCTTTTAGAAATGGCCACTGCTACATCTGAAGACTGGCTGACAGATCTTACCCAAGAATCTGCACTCCCTGACTGCAATGCAGAACGCTCTGGAATCTGTAGTTCTAGTGACACTTGGCCCACCACCACCACTGTCCTGAGCAACAGCAGCAAAAATGACAGCACAACCACCCTCTCCACCAACCTCTCGCAAAGTCCCAACCCATTTCCAGCCCCACCTATGTTTGTGGCACTATATTCTGATTGGAACAGTGCCCTGGCTACATGGGGTTCAGCGTGGGAAGCACACATCTATGGCCTGGGCACTGTGTTCTGTCTAGTCGCTTTGGCTTCCACACTGAACCTCCTGTGCCTGCCCCTACAGTACCCATCAGGCTGTGGCTACTTCGCTCTGGTTAGTCTCTGCCTGGTGGCCGCTGGCTGCACTAGGGCCTTTGCCCTAGTGTACGATGCATACGGATACCAGGACCGCATGGTATCTACAGAGGCTTCACTGTTACTTTACGAGGCACCATTTCCCTGCATGACTGCGGCCTTTGGCCTAGTTTTCCTGCTCCTGTCAATGCGCTCTCGTATGCAGCTGTCCTATTCCGCCTTTCAGAGACCTTGTTTCCTGGCTTGCTTGGTGCTTCTGCACTTTGCTGCTGCTTTTGGCCCTGTTGCATTACTCCATGTTGACCAGCAAGTCTACCTGTTTCTGTCCTTGATCTCTAGAGGTGCCTTTGTGGCTCTGGCGACTTTCCTATCAGCTGCATATTTTGTGTTCTACTGCTATGTTCGTGCTGACTCCAAGCATATTTATCATCTGAACAACACATCACCAACACCAGCTGAACGCTACAACCGTTGCCCGTTTGCAGAGAGCCGAGATTGGGACAGGGCAGCAGCCGCAGTGCTACTTTGTGCCGTCTTCTCTCTGGCTTGTGCAGGGCTGCAACTCTATGCCATGCTGCATGCTCTCGGAATTGCTGGAAGCGCTGAGTCCTTTCGGCCTTGGCCGTGGTGGACTTTTCAGTTCAGCTGCCGAGTTTGTGAAGCAGTGATTTGCCTCACACTGGTTCTGGTAGTTGCTCAACCAGTTTACTGTTCTGATCACCTTCCCCAGCCAGGCAGTTGCTGGACAGAACTCCTTGCAGCAAAGTCACCTATCATTCCTGGGAGTTACCAGTGGACTCTGTCTCACCAGGAGAAGCTGGCCATTTGTGATCCAATTGGGCATGGAGAGACAGAGTGCCTACCCTTGTACACA
>JAFVLL020031130.1:0-89101 GCA_021397915.2 Tor tambroides
GCAACAAATTGCTAAGCAAGCGCCCGACACTGACAAGGGACGCGATGCAGTACGAGACCAAACGCGATTTCAGCACGTCACATTTTTAATCAGGCTCCTATATTTATGTTTAGTTATTTCACATTAATTGCATAGAAAAAAGACCTATACATTGCCATTAGAGTAAAATTACTGAACCTAAGCATAGGAGCCTGATAAAAATGCTAATTTTAGATGAAAATTTCAGACAGCACTTAGGCTTTTGCATCTGAACTCTTCATATATATATAAATAAATATTAGAGCTATATCTCAGCACCATATTAATGAAAGCATTATGTCTTATTTCAAGGTTCACATGTGCAGAGCAAAAGTATCGTCTCACTCCTGTGTCTTTTACAGCAATGTTGATGGTATGAAGACTAACATTCGTGCCTTACCAGTAGAGCTTTGTGTTAGTTATATAATGGTTTTGATTGTTAATTTGTGAATCTGCTTATAAATAGAAACTGTTGACCGTTTCTTTTTGTTTTGTTCCTTTTTAGAGAAAAGCACTGACAAAGAAATCATGAACTCTATTCTGGATGTGGAAGATCTTGTAAAAACCGGCAAAAAGCAAAGGTGAGACACTGCATGCTGTTTCATGGCCTTGACTGCAGCACTAAAAGAAATAGTTGCATTTAAAGCATCTTAAATCTGCTGATGCAGCATCTGACATGTTTGCAGCATGAGTCTTTTCTTTTTGAGTGTTTGTAAATAGTGACATTGATCAGACTGTTTGTTCCTGTAGAGTTTGTCCATACTACCTGTCACGCGCACTTAAACAACACGCTGATGTCATCTTCATGCCATACAACTACCTGCTTGACCCAAAGGTGAGACATTTATCCTGCCTATATCATCAATTTAAATACACTACTGTTCTCTTTTTTTAATGGTTTTGAAGAAAGTCTCTTATACTAACCGAGACTGCATTTAAAGGGCATTTACTTCACTCAAAAATGAAAATTCTGTCATTAATTACTCACCCTCATGTCGTTCCTAACCTGTAAGACCTTCGTTCATCTTCAGAACACAAATTGAGATATTTTTGATAAAATCCGAGAGCTCTCTGACCCTTTGTAGACAGCAATGCAACTGCAGTGTTCCCAGGTCCAGAAACGTAGCAAGGACATTGGTAAAATAGACCATGTGACATCAGGGATTCAACTGTAATTTTACGAAGCAACGAGAATACTTTTTGTGTGCAAAGAAAACAATAATAACATAATTTATTCAACAATTCTTCTCCCCGAGTTACTGTCTTCCACCATTTTGGAGAGTACCCCAGAACGTAATCAACGTATTCAACGTTGTTTATGTTCAGTAGAAAGTGTGCGCATGCTGAACGTATACAGTGCTGATTACGTTACGCTAGGTTCCTCCCGAACCTATGTTTAGAACTTCATTTATTTGTTGTGTGTTTTTCTGGGATAGATCCGTTTGATTTTATTCAAAATTGATTTTTGTTGATTCACAGAGTCGAAGAGCACACAACATAGAGCTGAAAGGAGCTGTGGTCATTTTTGATGAGGCTCATAATGTTGCAAGTATCTTAATGTTTTTTTGAGACCTCAAAGTCGTTCAGCATGTGAAATTATGCAGTTCTGTGTTTTTTTTATATTTATGTTCTACTGTTGGCTACATTATCAGGAGAAGATGTGTGAAGAGTCCACTTCGTTTGACCTCACCCCTTACGACTTGATTTCTGCCATTGAGGCCGTGGATCGACTGCTGCGGGAACAAGCCTCAGACATCAGCAAAGCAGATTCTGCTGAAGATTTTAATGTGGAATCGCTGAACTCTGGTTTGTTTATATTTGTCAAGATTTTCTTTTGCTTTTTACATTTTTTATTTTTTTATTCAAAATATTGTTTGTATTTTAAATATTATATAAAATTTAAATTATTTATATAATATAATATATATATACACACACACATACACAAACACACACGTGCGCGCTATATACTCCTAATAATTAACTCCCTTGTTTTTATCCTATTTATTATTTTGCAGGATTGAAACTGGATATTACCACAGTTGCAAAAATAAAACGTACGTTGCATTTTAAAAGTTAATATTGTAGTACAGTATAATGCTTATAGAGTTGTTTGGAATCCATTTTTCAGTATAAAGAAAAACATTTTCCTCAACGCACAACTTCATAATCTTACAGAAATTTTGATGGATCTGGAATCTTCCATTAACGGTTTTGAGATGCCAGCAAATAATCAAGGAATCACCAAACCCGGCAGGTCAGCAGAGTTCAGTGCTGCGAATGTGTATCCGTGACCTTGATACATTGACATGAAAAATACACAACAGCTAATATTCTGTCTCTTCCTCTCTTAAAGTTTCATATATGAGGTTTTTCAAACAGCTCATGTGAACTCTGATACTAAAACAGCTGTGGTGGAAGCCATGGAGCAGATCACAGGATATTTAGCAGGGAGTGAGTGTTTACTCTTTACAAATCCTCAATATAATTGACTTTTCATGTTTATTAGTGCAGCTTTGATGCACATATGTAATTTTTTTTTTTTGCAGGGCCTGGTGTCTTTCTGAACATTAGTGGTCTACAGAAAGTGGCGGATATAATCCAGGTCAGGAGCATGTTATAGAGATCAGTTGGCTGTTTTCTGTATTTTTTTTTCTATATTTATGATGTTTGTTTCTTTATCCTTATTCAGCTGGTGTTTGGGGATGAACCTCCAGAGGGCAGCAAGAAATCACAGATGGGAAACAGCATGAAGGAGTTTAAGGTTAGCTCCAACTGATTTTCTAATTCATGCTGTCTTCATCAGTACATGAAGTTGTCTGAGCGCATCAGGTTTTAGGTTTTCTCCTGTCAAGTCGAATGGTACATTTATATCTATGATTATTTTAATAGTGGAAATGTTGCTGTTTTAAAAACTAAGGCCAATTCAAGTTGTGGTTTTGTCCTGAGTTTTAATGTGAAATTCCATCATGCATCCAACTTTTTGGAAAGAAATTAATACTTTTTTTCGGCAAGGATGCATTAAATTGATCAAAAGTCATAGTAAAGACATTTAGAATGTTACAGAAGATTTCTATTTCGAATAATGGATAAAAGCCAGGATAAAACAAATCCACAAAAACATTAAGCAGCAAAACTGCTTTCACTATTGGTAATAATCAGAAATGTTTCTTGAACAGCAAGTCACCATATTACAGTAGAATGATTTCTCAAGGATCATGTGACATGGAAGAATAGAGTAATGAGGCTGAAAATTCAGCTTTGCATCACAAGAATATATTATATTTGAAAATATATTAAAATAGAAAACAGTCATCTTAAAGTGTACAGTTTCTACTGTATGTTTGATCCTTGTTGAGCATAAGTTTTCTTTCAAAAACTTTAAATAATCTTACTGACCCCAAATTATTGGATGGTATATGTTCCTCTAGTCATTGTGTTTCTCTTCCAATCTCTGCTCCTGATTCCTGAATCTGTCTCATATCAGGTCCACATTCATCCAGACAACAGCAACTTCAAGAAGAAACAGATGACTGATGTATGGGCTTCCTCCTCTACCAAAAAACAAGGTATGACACTCTTACTCAGTCTCAGAGAAACCTCATGTTTAGTAAATGTGTTTTCAAAAGGAATTTGATATTCTGGAAAACCTGTTTTTGTGCAGTTTCCAAGTCATGGAGAATCTGAGAGTTATTATTGCTTCAATATTCGAAGTCTTTGCTGCCTTGGTGCACATACATACGGCTTCCACAAAGAAATGCTGAAAAAAAGTGAACTTGCACGTTAAACTTGTATGCCTGAGCTATAAAAGATTGAAAGTGTTTTTGCATATTTTATAGGGAATGTGCTGAGTTACTGGTGTTTTTCTCCGGGGTTCAGCATGCAGGAGTTGCTCAGACAGGGAGTACGCAGCATCATTCTGACCAGCGGAACTCTCTCGCCGCTCTCATCCTTCACCTGTGAAATGCAAATGTTAGTGCTCTTCTCCTCTAGCTGTCCCCTCTGAGGTTTATGAGTTGATGCAGGTTGGGTGCTAATTCTCTGCTGATTTTTCTGCAGTCCTTTCCCTGTATCCTTGGAGAATCCTCACGTCATCCAACGTGATCAGATCTTCGTCAGTATCATTGAAAAAGGTCCAGACGGCGTGCAGTTGAGCACAGCCTTTGACAGGAGGTGAGTGTTTTATCAAGGGTTGTTCAGCTACATTAACATCCTCTGCTGTAGGGGAAGAAGTTCAAAGTTTGGCATCAGTAATTTAGTACATATATTTAGCAAAGACAAATTCAATTGATCTAAAGTGACAGGAAAGAGATTTACAGCAACTAAAGATTTATATTACAAATACTGTTCTTCCAACTGTTTTCAACATTGATAATAATAAGAAATGTTTCTTGAAGCAAATCTGATTTCTGAAGGGTCATGTGACACTGACGACTGGAGTAATGCTGCTGAAAATTCAGCTTTGTATCACAGGAATAAATTGCATTTTAAATGTTAATGTTATTATAGTTAACAAACTTTTCAGCTAGTTTAACTTGATGTACTAAAATAAAAACTGAAATATTAATAAAAAATATAGAGACTTATAAGTATATATGTATATATGTGTGTGTATGTGTGTGTGTGTGTATATATATATATATGTATATATATATATATATATATATATATATATATATATATATATATATATATATATATATATATATATATATATATATATATATATATATATATATATATATATATATATGTGTGTGTGTGTGTATGTATATGTGTGTGTGTATATATATATATATATATATATATATAGACAGACAAAATTTGGTACCAAAATTGTAACTACGATGAACATGGAAAATATAAAAATAAACACTAATTAAAAGTATTAATAAAAACTATAATAGTGTCTGATACTATTATTTTTATTTGAGATGTGATATTTGTATTGCCCATGGGCTGTCAAGGCCCAAAAAAAGCACTATAAAACGGGATTATTATAGTTAACTAAAACCATAAAAACTTTTTTTTTATTAATTGAGATAAAATAAATGTTATTTAATATTTCAATACAATTCCAGGGACAAAATTCTCATTTTTGTTTAGTTTAGCTGTATTTACTAAAATAACTAAAACTGAAATAATAAAAACTATATGAACATTAAAAAACTAATAAAAATGCCAAAAACACAAAAAATGACTAAAACTTTAACTAAAAAAGGTAAAAACAGAAAATATAAAATTAAAAACTAATGCAAACTATTAATAAAAACTATAGTAGTTTAACACTGCTGTAAAAGCACCATAAAAGCAGTTCATGTGACATGTTTACTATATTTCAAGTCTTCTGAATCCATATGACTGGTTTGTGTGAAAAGGTTCAGTTTAGTATGTGAACATGGCTCTTTGGTTTTTGAAGGTTCGTTCCTGAAAACATGTCGTCCATGGGAAACACTCTGGGTGAGAGATCCTTACACAAAACAGAAGCTGATCTGATCACTTACCAGTAATAATCTGATGATCAGCGTGACTATCAATGTAATGATTATTATTGGCTTTGCAGTCAATCTGGCACGGGTGGTGCCTCATGGACTGCTGGTGTTCTTCCCCTCATATCCGGTGATGGATAAGACTCTGGAGTTCTGGAGGGTGAGCGTGTATTTCAGTCTGACCGCAATAAAGCTGCAGTTACCTGTGAGGAAAAATATGTAGCTGACTCAACAATTCAAATACATCAATTCAAATAAGCTGCGCTTTTGATTAGGAAAAACATTGTTTAGCCCTATTTGTGAACTGGTTCTGCTGATTCACTGGGTTTCTGCAGGTCTTATAAAGTCTTAATTCGCCACTGTTATCACAAGACATTTACATTTAGAGGCCATATTGATATATTGCGTTCCATTCAGTTTATTCCTTAAATTTGCTTTATTCTGCCTCAAAAAGTTTATAAAGGTCTTAAATTTACCTTCATAAAACCTGCAAAAACCCTGTTTATTGTGAAATAAATGAAAGACTTTTTTAAGAGTAAAATTGATGTGGATTTCGTGATTAGCTTGTTCCTCTTTTGCCAGCTGTAGCATTTTAAGTCATTATACACCATTCCCTTCACTCTCTCAGGCTAATGGACATGCCGATCGCATTGAGCATGTGAAGCCCATGTTTGTAGAACCGAGGGGTAAAGGTGCTTTTACACAGGTAACCGCTATTGCTATCAGTCATATAATAACTGTTCACTCAGTATGAGTTGATATAGATGATGCTAACACAGCTTGATCTGCACAAGCTGTCAGTCAGTGCTGCTCTGAAATTGGATTCTCTTGCAGGTGATTGATGGTTATTATGACAAGGTGAACGACCCAAACTCCAGCGGAGGCAGTTTCTTCGCCGTATGCAGAGGAAAGGTGAGACTATAAATATTTGATGCAATAAAAATACTTTATTATGAGCCAAGACTAGTAATATCAACACATTTTTTCTGTTTTTCAAGGCAAGCGAGGGGTTGGATTTTGCAGACACGTATGGTCGAGGGGTTGTGATCACTGGGCTTCCCTTCCCCCCCAGGATGGACCCCAGAGTGGTGCTAAAAATGCAGTATCTGGACGAGATGTGCAAGAATAAAATTAGTGGAGTGAAGGTAGCTGCTCTTCAAGATTTCATATTAAGATGGTCAATTTAACATGTTTATTTATTACAATTTTAATTCAATTAATAATTCAAACCTATTATTTATATTTATTTTATATGTATATTTTAGAAATGAATACTTATTTAGCAAGGATGCATTAAATTGATTACAAGTAATATGCAAATCAGCATATTAGAATGATTTCTGAAGGATCATGTGACACTGACAACTGGAGTAATGATGCTTAAATTCAGCTTTAACCTCACAAGAATCAATGACATTTTAAAATATATATTAATATAGAACAGAGTTTTGTAAATTGTAATAATATTTGACAATATTTCTATTTTTACTGTACTTTTGGATCAAATAATTGCAGAAACATTATATAAATGTTGATGAACAAAAAAATTGTATTCACCCCAAACGTTTTAACACTAGTGAAAATATGAATTATTTATTAATTTATTCAGAAATGCACTAAAGATATAATTCTTACATATAATGTAAATGAATGCAGTCATTTGTTTAGATTTCTGAATTAATTCATTTTGATATTTGGGGCATAAAGTGGAAATATCAGGATGGTACAACTGTCCTGATATCATAATAAAGAGAAATTCCTTAGTAAAAGGATCAAATTTTTGAAAAGTAGTTTGGTATTGAATATTATATTTATTATTTCTCAGGGAAAAAATGTCCTGTTTTGACCTTTTATGACATGGCAAGGTTAGTTTAGGTTATAAATACGTCATACAATCCCCAAATGATATTTGTGACCCTGGAGCACAAAACCAGCCTGTAGCACAGGTATATTTGTAGCAATAGCCAACAATACATTGTATGGGTCAAAATTATCAATTTTTCTTTTATGCCAAAAATCATTAGGATATTAAGTAAAGATCATGTTCCATGAAGATATTTTGTAAATTTCCTACCGTAAATATATCAAAACTTAATATTTGATTAGTAATATGCATTGCTAAGAACTTCATTTGGACAACTTTAAAGGCGATTTTTCTCAATATGTTGATTTTTTTGCACCCTCAGATTCCAGATTTTCAAATAGTTGTATCTCGGCCAAATTTTGTCAGATTCTAACAAAACAAACCAAAAAAATTGACCCTTATGACTGGTTTTATGGTCCAGAGTCACATTAATGCATTAATAATTCAAGATATTTGTGAAAAAAACAAAAACTTTACCAATGCCTTAATATTTATATTTTTATTTGAATATTGTATTATTTAGTACATATGTAAAAAAAAATTTATTTTAAAACTTTTTGGAAAGTAATGATGACAGTGTTTACACTCACATGTATTCAAAGAAAACCTGCATATGGTTCAGGTAGAGCAGTGTGTTCTTATGGTCTGTCTGGTTGTTTAGTATCTGTCTGGGCAGGAGTGGTACAGACAGCAGGCCTCTCGAGCCGTCAATCAAGCCATTGGCAGAGTGATCCGGCACAGAGAAGACTACGGAGCTATTTTCCTCTGTGATCACAGGTCAGTGCTAATTATTACAACAGCAATTCCCAGTTTGACTGGAGAGCAAGTATGAGATATTAATGTTCTGGTTTTACAATTCCAGGTTCAAAGGCACCGAAGCCCGTAATCAGCTTCCTTCATGGGTGAAGCCGTATGTTAAGATTTATGATGGCTTTGGTACCATGGTCCGTGATGCGGCTCATTTCTTTCGGACGGCGCAAAAAACTGTAAGTCCATTTCTTGTTTATGTTTTCCTGTTCCATGAACCTGTTTTTACACCAATTAGAGCTGACATGCACATTTCTTGGTTGATTTGTGTATCAGAGACCAGTTCCTGTTAGGAAAGAAAAAGAGGCCTGTAAAAATCAGGCAGACACCGGGCCGCTCAACACAGGCTCCAGCTGTCCTGCTAAGAGTGTCTGGCTCAGTGACACCTCTCAAAAGGCCAAAACACTAGATTCACACGTCCCCAGCCTAAAGAGGAGAAAATTAGGTGAGCTCACCTCTATTCCTCCTTTTTCTCTGGCCTTTTAATGAGGTCTGAGGCTATTGGATGACTGTTCATGAAGACATATTTCACATCTTGGAGGATTATGTCTCCAACTATGAATGTCCTGCTTGAATCTACTGTTTTTTTTTGTTTTTTTTTAATCGATAAAAAGTCTTTAAGCAATGAATTATAATTTGGTCTCATTCTGAGACTGTGATATATATATATATATATATATATATATATATATATATATTATTTTTTTTTTTTTTACGTTTATAATGTTACAAAAAATTCTATTTGAAATAAATGCTATATGAACTTTATAGTCATCAAAAAATCCTGAAAAATGATTTCATAAAATATTAAGCAGCAAAAATGTTTTTTAACATTGATAGTCATAAGTGCCATTATTAATAACTGAGCACTTATAATAATTGAGCACTAAATCAGCATATTACTATGATCTCCTAAGAATCATGTGACACTGAAGACTGGAGTAATGATGCTGAAGATTCAGCTTTGCATCACAGGAATAAATTACATTTTAAAATATATTAAAATAGAAAATAGTTATTTCAAATTGTAATAATATTTCACAGTATCACTGTTTTCACTGTATTTTGTTCAAATAATTGCAGCCTTGGTGAGAATAAGAGACTTAATTAAAAATATCGAAAAAATCATTATGTTTTCAAACTTTTGTACATTCAGTGCGAGTCAGTTAAAATTATCGTGATGTTTTAGATTCAGAAGAGCATTCTGGGCGGGATGGAGCGGCCAGACTTTGCATTCAATATGAGATGGAGATGACAAGTAAAAGGAAACCAGTCAGCCTGCTGGATGCCCTGGATGACACAACCAACGAAGGAGAGAGGGAAGACTCCATGCCTGGGGAAGAAAGAGTGAGACAAGAATTAAATCACTACAGAAATCATTTAGTTGGTCTCTTTCCAAACCAATTTTATTTTCTTTCTGCCGTTTAGCACAAAATGAGATGTAATGCAGAATGTCGGAGCAGCTGTTTTCCATATAATGAAAGTGCAAGGGGATGTGTATGGCAATGGTCCAAAAAAGGACAAGTATAATAAAAGTAATCACAATATCACAATATCACAGTAATAACCTGTTCGCCCTTTTTCCAGGTCTTTTAAATTCATACGACAGTTCAGTGTGAGAAACACTGGTGTAGGCAGCGATTTCACATTTCTCAGAGAAATTGGAAGTGAATAACCTAGAAAATGATTTTTTTGCTGAATAAATGAGATATGAATGGTAAGAAATTACCTCATAAATCATGATCGGGGTTTTGAATGACACCATGATCTCTTTTTATCGGTTTCTAAAATCTTTCTACTTTCATCAATTTAGCTCATTGTGCAGGTCTGTAAAAAAACTCTTATGCCGTAAAATAACTGTGATCAGATCTTTTTGCTAATTTTCCCTTTCTCATCGGTCTTTGACCCTGCAGGCGAGTCGCTTGTCGACTCTTTCCCTCCAGCATGACAAACGTCTGGATGATGAATTGAGAGGTGGGAAACGGAAAATTAAAGTGGTTCAAGAGCGGGTGAGGGATCTTGATTGAATTTTTGCGTGTTGTATGCTTTTGGTGTATGTAGACCTTATTCTGTTGATTACAAGACTATGCAAAAATTGAAATTAAATTAGATTCATATTCATCCAAAAAGTGACATAAAATTATATGGATGGATGGATGGTAGTGAATTGATGGCATAGAAATTACACACTTCATCTTTAAAGTTAGTGGATTACCAGAATGGATTTGTGAATCTCCTTTGTTCTTTTGTATTAAATTAAATGCATTTTATGCCTTCTGCTGGCTGTACTTCAGAAGACAGTAGCTTCCTGTACTGCGAAAACAGGCAAAGCTTTCATGATGGAGCTGAGACGATGCCTGAGTCACGAGAACTTCAAGCTCATCATGGAAGCGCTGCAGTCCTACAAGACAACCGATGACCTGAGTGACCTTCTTGCTAATGTGACTGAACCGCTCATACAAGACCACAACACACACTGTCTGCTCAGAGGTGCAGAATCACGACACATCCTTCAAGCGAGTTACATTTCCACTGCTAATTCAACTAATATGCCTTCTAACATTTGATTTCCCTTCACTGATCACTGATTGTGACTGGAATCAAAACTGGCAGATAAAGAGCATCGTCTTCTTTTTCTCAAGGTCTTTATCAGTTTATTCGACCACACCATAAGAAAGAGTTCGATGAGCGTTGTTTGGAGTTAACAGGTGAAGGCTGTGGCTATAAACAAGAGCATTCGCTGCCCAGGGAGGAGCGAGAGGCTCTCAGGCAGAACACGGGTAACATCTGACTTGTAAATATTGTGTGTAACAGTTACAGGAAACATTTAAAACTTATTTTTTCTCTCCATAATGATAAATAACATTGTTTTATGTTTTCCTTTTCTAGCGAAAAGTGAGATGTCACCTGTGAATCCACCCAATGAGCAGCTGAATTCGAGTCAACAGCTGAACCAAGGTGGTTCTCACCTGAGGACTGCAGAACTCAATGGTGGGGATGGTAAAATTGGAGGTATATTGGAGTTTGTTAGTATTAACTGCAATTAAAAAGGTCTTGTATAGGGTGGCCATCCGTCCAGTTTTAGATCGGACAGTCCAGTTTTAAAAAACCACGTCTGTCTATTGGCGAATGCTGGAGCCGCTCGTTTATCCTCTTTTCTTGACTACTGTTTTATATTGTATACAATGGTTATATTATAAATAAATAAAACAAATCAAGTTCAAATTAAGCGACATACACTTTATACGCTATATTGTCAGTATGGCTGTTTTGCTCCATTTTGCCAACATTGCATCTCTGATCAACACAGTATCAGATTTCGTATCTGAATGATTCAGCGTTTTTGAACAAATCAGGTGAGTCAGTGATTCAGTAAGCCATTCATGAAGACAGTTGCTAAATTCAAAAGTGCATACTAGTTTACCACTCTTACTATTTTAGCTTATCCTTCTATGGCAGAAATAGTAAGAGTAGTATGCAGTTCCAAAATCGAGTCACTTGCTTAATTTCTAAATGAATCGGCCATTTTGAATGAATTGATTGAATGAGTGAATCAGTGACTGGCTTAATATGACTTGTCGCCACCTACTGATGGTTTTAGTTTCATATTTAAAGTTTCATAATTCTGAATCCAGTTTATTTTATATTTAACGCATTCATCTCCTAACATTATTTATGAATTTTAACTGCAGGGTAAATGCATTTGTGGCATCAGCAATAAACAGTCTGTGGAAATGCATCTAAATGTAGAAATCTAGATGCACTTTTGTGGTACAAAGATAGATTTTGTTGATTTTGATGCCCTACTGTCTTGTTATTCTAACTGAATTTATTGAATTTACATGAAAGATGATGCATACATTTAATAAGTTTAGAAAATTTGCCCTCATAAAGGTTAAAAATGTCCCTAGAAGATAAATTTAAGGGGGAAAATATTGTCTCTTAATGGAAAAGTGTATTTTTGTTAGTGCTTTAGGATTATTTTTCGGTTTTTATTCTGGGTTCAAATCCTGCAGTGTCCTCCTTTTTGGTGTTACAGAAATTGTCATCCTGTTCTTGATGCAGACATTTAGAACTTGTTTTTTTTATTTTTACAGTGAATGTGAGAAGTGAAGTCCAGAAGCCACAAACATCCATCAAAGAAGGTCTGTCGTGCTCCTCTCTGCTGTCAGACATTAAACAGGCCATCGGTGCAGAAAAAACCCGTCAGATGTTTTTGGCCTTGCAGGCCTATAAAACATCAAACAATTACGAACAGATGGTGTCAACTGTTGTGAGTTTATTGACTGAGAGAGATGAAGACATCGCTCTACTAGAACGTTAGTCTGTTTCTTTTAGGTTCATCATAACCTTTTACATGTTTGTTAAACTGGGTATCTGTTGGGAAGAGGCTGAACTTGTTGGGTCTGGTCTAGGGTTGTCTGTGCTCATTCGACCACAGCACAGGAAGCAGTTCGGTGAGCTGTTAAAATCCTTGACCGGAAATGATTCTGTTGCAAACCAGGATTCAGACATGGGATCAAGTCAACTAAATCAAGGTATTCTTTGTAATAATTCTGTGTAAATATTGTATTCTGCAACTGGGATGGTAGATAAATATGCTAATCATTCTTAATTGTTATTTTTCATTGCAGCATCTCAGTTATCTGCAGGAAAGACTCAAAGCAAGATATCATCCTTCTTTTCATGAATGCTGCTCTAAGATATTGCTATAAGCTGCTCTAAGATATCAGTATATTCATTTTTTTTTTTTTTTTTTTTTTTACATATACCATGCATGAAGAGATTTAAGCAGGAGACTGTTGAAAAAAATTGCTCAACTGATATTTGTAATTATATTTTGTCAGTAAAAGCTTTACATTAATTTTTTTAATAAATAAATTAACTATACTTTTAAAATGGTGTTTTTTCAAGTTCTTTTTTATTAATGTAAAAAAATAAATAAATGAAAAATAGTATGTGAGTAATTTGGCATCTGAACATTTTAAGTAGCACTATTTTACTGTATTACTGTATTCTTATTTTATATTTTTATTTACTATATTTTTATTCTTAATGATTAAAATGTATTCTCTTGAGAAAAGATATTAGACCAGCCCCCGGTTTCACAGACGAGGTTTAAGCCTAACCCTAGACTAAAATGTAAGTCTGAGCTGTTTCACCTGAAAGAAACTTGCACTGACTGATCTTAAAATATATCAGTGCCTTTGTTTTGTCTCAAGAAGCACACCAATAATGTTTTTTTCTAAGTACGTTTATAAAAGTTACTTAAATGTCCTAATTGAACTATGGCCTAATCCTGGTTTAGTCTAGCCCTGTCTGTGAAACTGGGCTTAGATGTGTTATGTAAACAAAGCTTGATTGGATATCCAATATTTCCCAAAAACAGTATAGGTGTCTAGTTAGCATTTTTTTTTTCCAGGAAATATGAAATATTACTAACAGTAAAATATTTATAAAATGAATAAATTCAAATGTACAAGCAATAAATTAAGCAAAAATTAAGTTGAAGCTAAATAAAATGGATTAACTGATATTAAAGACAATATGATTTTCCTTCCCCCGCCTTTTTTTTTTTTTTTTTTTTTTAAATAAACTGTACAACAATTACGTGTAGATGGACTCAGAATAATAAAAGGACTGTCTGGGAATGAGCTTTTTAAAATTTTTAATTTAGCACAAAATGTACTTGTATAGTGGGAATTCAATACAAAATACTGAATACAAAGTTAAATTCACGGTCTTGTTTTTATTTAATAACACAAAAACAGGAGGTATTGCATAGTCGCATTAACAACACACCATAGCTGCTAAAAATAAAATACATTTCTGTGTTTTTGAAACCCCGCAGCATTTTCATTTTTTGATGTTCCGAACGGTTTATATATAATTTGAGTTTATTTAAACATAAGAAATTTGGTTTCCAAAGATCTATCTTCTTTACATATAATTTGTTCATTGAAATCGGATGTAGGAAGCAAGAGCTGATCGATGACGACAGTGAGGTCAAAGTTGAGCGACTCCCAATGAGGTGCAGCGAAAGAAATTCTCACCGTCTCTGTCCATACAGAAACAAAACAATGCCACGACCAACGGCAGATTTCAAATGTAAGTCCGTCTTGATTTTTTTAAGTCATTTTAGTCGGGTACAAACTTAAAACCATGTATCTGCATTAAGACAGCAGGACACTAGCCAGAGAGTGCTAACTTTAGGCTGTCTGTAACGTTAGCTTGAAAGCTAACCGACATCATTGCATAGTCTTTACATCACCCACATCCCAAATATATCACACAGGAACATTAAATATATTTTAATAAGGTGCTGATTCTTAAATAAGTGAAAACTATACTGCATAATGTAGCGGGACCTTTCTTTGTCTGCTCTATTCCTTTAGTTTCATCTCAGTGAGCTTCTGTCATGTAAGTACCTGATCCTCACTATGGATGAAAGCAGTCTGGAAGAAGCCATCAAGACCTACAGCGCTCAGCTTCAGCAGGTGGAGGTGGCGTTATCTGCTGGTTTGGGCTCAGCAGAGCAGGCTGACCTCCTGAAGCTAAAGGAGGACCTGCAGCAGCTCATTGAGCTCACAGAGTCCAGCCTGGTGTCTGTCAAAAAAAGCCAGTTGCTGGCCTCTTTGGAGCAGCCTTCGACAAACCAAAATGCCACATCTGCTACTCAAGAAACGGCTTTAGAGGATGAGTTTGCTACTTTCTATGCTGAACTATCAGAAGACTCTGCTGAGGTAAAACAAAACACTGAACCGGATGAGGAAGATGAGGAGGAGGACAATGAGGAAGAGGTGGATATAAGTGGAACTAAGGTACGTGCTCCTTACCGTACCTCATGGGGAACCCTAGAGTACCATAACGCCATGGTGGTATGCCCTGAAGAGCCAGAAGGAGAAGAGGCTCGAGTCCGGGTGCTTTACCTTCATCCCACAAACAAATGCATGAAACCCTGCGGCTTCTACCTTGAGGGCAAGTGCCGCTTCATGGACAACTGCAGGTGCTGTCTTTTGTGTCTTCAGGTTTTTTTTGTTGTTTTTTTTGGAACAAAAAAGTGTGGAGCTTTGACATTTTTTGACTGCCAGATATTATAATTTTCACAAAAAAAGAAAACATTAAAGAATACAAATTTGAAAATCTTTTATACCATTTTTAACAAAAGTTTAAATTAAATTACGTCAAAAATTTAATACATGTGAGTGCACACATCTTAATCATTATTTTCATAAAAGTTGCATATTTTCAGGTAACTTTTATTGTTTAATATATATTGTACATATATTTATTCATACATAAAATACTTAAGTATTATTTTTAAACTTTTTAATGATATTGTCCATGTAAAAAGTAGTTTTATGAATATCTTATCCATTTTTTAAAGTTATATAAAATTAAACTAATAATCATAAGAAAACGCTTTTTTCCTTGAAAATATCATTTATAAATGCATTTAATAATTACCCAAATAAAAAATTAAGTGTTTTCATAAAACTGTTTTATTATCATAACACTATATTTTCATGTTTAAAATGTTTTTTAAAAAATAAATAAATATATATTTATATTTTATTTATTTATGTTTTTTTTTCCGGGTAGTGGTGGACTATGGTGGCATTTTTGTTTTATTTAGCTGTTTTGACTAGTGTGTGTTTTTCAGGTACTCTCATGGTGAGGTGGTGTGTGTATCAGAGCTCAGGGACTTCCTGGAGGCTGAAATCAGTAACATGGAGTCAGGCTCTGCGTGTTTGGCCAAGCATGAAGATGGCATCTGGTACCCAGCCAGAATATCAGGTACAATTTCTAAGTTCTTTCAGCGCCATTAACAGAAAGGAAGAACAAATATTGCTACATGATATCATTTCTGTGTTACCTTCCCTACAATTTAGAAGACAGAGAGATTCCTTATTGATCCCCAAGGGGAGATTTAATGGGATATAGCAGCAGCTTCAAACATAGACTGCACAAAAATACAACAGTACGTGCACTCGGATCAGGTAAAACAGAGCAATACATTAGAGGTGTGCATGAGACATTGTGCTTCTCTTTTTCCAGAGATTGAAGGTGGCTTGTACACAGTGAAATTTGACTCGCTGTTGCTGAAGGAGGCTGTCCTGGAGGCTGATGGGATCATTCCTCCTCTTCGTCAAGATGATGGTTCCTCCTCTTCCTCATCAGACTCTGAGGATGATACAGACCAGTGTGATGCCGCCTATGCTAAAGGTGCTAAAGCATAATTACAACATCCTCTGGAATATTGTGTACTGGAGTACAGTACAGTATACTGTAGTCTGAGGAAAATATATTTGGGTCAATCTTTTAAAAGACCCATTTATATTCTTTAGTATAAAATAGAGAGAAAAAACAGCATATTTTATAAAGAGGCGAGTCGTGGCCTAATGAGGGGAGTCGTGGCCTAATGGTTAGAGAGTCGGGCTTGTAATCAGAAGGTCGCCGGTTCGATTCCCGCACCAGCAATACCATGACTAAGGTGCCCTTGAGCAAGGCATCAAACCCCAAATTGCTCCCCGGGCGCTGGAACATTGGCTGCCCACTGCTCCGGGTGTATATTCACTACTGTGTGCATGCACTTGGATGGGTTAAATGCAGAGGACCAATTTCGAGTATGGGTCACCATACTTGACAATGCATCACATATTTATTTATTGTTTTATTATTATTTATATTTTTAAAACCTTCAGAATATTTTCCACTGTGACATTATTTTCATTGCAATTAAGCCCATTCCTGGCAATTCTCATTACTGTAATACATAAGTATTCCATTATATACCATTAAAGAAATTGGGGGATTTTTTGTGTTTGAAGGAAGTCTCCTAAGCTAACCACAATACCATGACACCTTTTTGGCATTTATTTATTAAAAACAGTAATATTGTGAAATTATTGAAATTTAAAATATTGTTTTATTATATCTTCAAATGTCATTTATTTTTGTGAATTTTCAGCAGCCATTTCTCCAGTCTTCAGCGTCACATGATTCTTTAGAAATCAATCTAATGCTGATTTTGTGCTCAAGAAACACTTATTATTGTCAGTGTCAACTTTTTTTTGTATAATATTTTTTATAGAAATTGTGATACATTTTTATTTCAGGATTTTTTATGATGGAAAGAAAGTTCAAAAGAACAGCATTTGTTTGGAATAGAAATCTTTTGTAACATTATAAATGTCTTAACTGTTGCTTTTTTTAATGCATCCTTGCTTAGAAAAATTCCTTTCAAAAACAAAAATCTTACTGACCCCAAATTTTTGAATGGTAGTGTTTATTGTACAATTAAAAAATACAGTTAAAAACTATTACAGTATTGAGAATCTCCATTGAGAAAAATGGGAATTAAAAAAAAACAAAACTCGAAAGTTAAACATCCAGACACACCACAGTAAAGGGGAATCTTAGAGAATGTTCTTAATTATTATAAAAAATGAAACATGGATACTAAAATATGCATTTCTTTATGGAAAATGTTTTCTTATTGTTTGGTTCCATTTTAAATGTGGACTGAATATATGATCAGATTAAAATTAACTGAATGTCATTGTGCTTGTTAGCTGTTTTCAGTAAAGCAACATAGACCTTCTGCAGAATAATCTTTAAAATATCAGCTCAGTTCATAGGTCAAATGAATTAACTCCACATTAACATGTCTACCTGCAGTGTAGAGCAGTTGTGCAGGTTGCTGGAATTCACTGGCCATAAACAAATACAGATGCATAGGTTTAGAGCTCTTCAACACAGGGTACTGTTGAAATCAAGCTGACTTTGTATCTCATTACAGTATTCACATCAAGGGAGGAGGACATGGCCCAGGTAAACAGTGCAGAGTTTTGTGGTTGGGAGGCTCACACGCGTGGGATTGGCTCCAAGCTCTTGCTGAAAATGGGTTATGAGCTTGGTAAAGGTAGGTGAACATTAGTCTAAAAGCTATACGAACAGATGTTTGCAATTTAGTGGTTGACAGATATATATCGGCCGATATTTAGTACCTTTTTAATTATCGGCATTGGCCGATAGGTTGGAAGTGGGACTTTTATTTTGTCAGCACATAGACGCCTGAGCACACAGAGTTCCCATTTTGCTTTTTCATTAGTTTACTGTCTCTGTTTAACAGTTCTGACAAGTAAATTATTACACACAAGTATTATAACATTATTTTTTCTATTATTTGTAACTGTAAAGCAAAGGTTGTAATATTATAATGCTTTCATAATACTTAAATATCAAAAAATGTTTCATTTCCTTAATCTTGCAAACTTTTGTCAAATTCAGCTGTGAGATCCTCTGAAGTGTGGATTTGTAGAATGCATAAAAACGTGTGTGCTTTAGGTTTAAAGATCAGAGTGTGCAGTTGAATGCTGACATAAGTGTTGGGCTGTCACTGAACACACATAAGAGACAAACTTAAGGTCATTGATTTTAAATGATGCTGCACTATATCTACGCTATATATGTCATATTCACTGTGTGCTGTATGTAAAATTAGCACTACCTTGTCTTTATTTGATAAAAATGTATGTGCGTTTGTAGGCTTTATATCGGCTGTTGGCCATCAAAATATCCATATCATTTGATTATTTATATCTTCTGCGTAGGTTTGGGGAAAACCTTGTCTGGACGAGTAGAGCCGGTTCAGGCAGTGGTTCTTCCGAAAGGCAGCTCATTGGACACATGTGCTGAGCTCACACAGAGAAAGATTGCAGCCGCTATCGCTAAGGATAACCCAGCCCCTCGTAAACCGAAGGCTAAAAAGAGGAAAGCCTCCACATCAACACGCCGCAATGTTTTTGATTTCCTGAACTCTAAGCTTGGTGATACAGCTCAGTCTGTGTCTCATTCATCAAGCTCATCAGTCACTGGTGCAGAGGCCTACAGGGGCGGAAAGAGCACCAAACGTTCCCTGAATGTTCGTCTGTTCCAGACAACAGAGAAAGTAGCTCAAGTGGAGAGAGAGATTAAGCAACTCACAAAGTCTCTCAGTAGACGAAATGGAAGGTATACTTTACTCACTTTCTTTGCACCTGGCCAGTTTTCTTCTCTTTTCCTTATCATCAGTATCTTTCTTGATATTACCTTTACCAGTGTTGCAGAAGCTACTTAAAGCTGCAGTGCGTTACTTTTTTGGGTTAAAAATGATCCGAAATCAATATTTTAGCAAGTACATAACCAGCCAGTGTTCAAAACTATAGCCTTACTTTAGCCCGATTCACAACGGTTAGCTTATAATAATGTTTTCTAATTTGAGTGGTATGGGTAGGTTTTCACAGGAAATTCGAGCATGCTGCTGCGTCATTACGTCACGTCTGTAAACATAAAGAACTTGTCCCGGCTACTAGTCTATCGCACGTGAGGATCCTACAGGTGGCGGATCGTTTATAGCCTTTTCTCTCAGCAGCTAGAATAATTAAATGTATCATTTTGATGGCGGATTGTAATCCAGAAAGGATTATGTGTTTATGAAACACATGTGAATGATATTAAATTATATTCCAGGTTTAAATGTGCCTCTGATTACAGATAGCCTGGGATTACACAAGATTTGTATTTTAAAGACAACTAGTTCGAAGGGAGCATAATTTGCTTTTTGGGTTAAAAGAATTTCTTAATATGAAATTCGAATGGCATGACAATTAGATTAGACTGTATAGGAATTGAAATCTACAAGCTAATACACACTATACTCATTGTCACGCAATGCTGATGTTGTTAACATTAATAATTTGAGAATAAAGTATAACATAATAATAATTTGCATGGTTAGATGTGATATGAGCTAAACGATCGTTAGGTTTAATCACCATTGGTAGCGCGATTTATTGTAATGCTTTTTTCCTCAGTTGGTCAGAACAAACATGGCAGACTTGTTACTTGTTCAGATGGCAATATATGGTGAAAATTCTTATTTGGGTCATATATTCCAAGACGTAGGCTAGAATCTGTGATTCCTAAATACAGTATCCACACCGGTGCAGTGACTGACAGACTGACACATGCTCCTCAAAACATTAGATTCATCTGCACTGGAGCCGCGCTCCGGGCACAACCCCATGCATGGAAGATAATTCTGGACAGAGCTGCAATTCCAGGTTTTCAAACAGAGATGGCGACAAAGAGGCAAAACTTACGAACTGCAGCTTTAAGTAATTAAATTACCGTCTGCTCTTTTGAAAATTTTATGCTGTTTGGGGACATATGGACATACAAATTTTTCAAAAGCTCATTTCAGTTGAACAAATCATTTAGTTTAAACAATTTAGTCCAAACAAACCAATTGGATAAATCAGACTTTTTGAAGGCTTATTTGTGAATTTAAACCATTTAAAGGGTTAGTTCACACAAAAATGAAAATTATCCTGTTATTTACTCACCCTCAAGCCATCCTAGGTGTATATGACTTTCTTCTTTCAGACGAATCCAATCGGAGTTATATTAAAAATTGTCCTGGCTCTTCTAAGCTCTATCATTGCAGTCAGCGGGTGTTTCTGTTACACAGTCCAAAACACGTAAAATAAAGTGCGCGAATCCTTAAATGCCTCCTGTAGCGAATCCATGCATTTTTGTAAGAAAAATATCCATATTTAAAACGTAATAAACACATCTCTCTCACTTAATCTAACTTTCATAAGCGGAAGCCCTAACGGCAGATGACGTAGGATGTCGGCGTTGCGTGATTAGTGACGAACGCGGAGAGAGAACAAAACAAAACACCGGTCACGAATTAGGGATGGAACGATTACCGGTTTGACAATAAATCATGATAAAATTCCCCACGGTTAGTATTACCGTTTCATATTTTAATTATCATTAAAACCGTATTAGATTACCGCGATTTGAACAACTGAGGATAAATAAATTTTGTCCAGCATATAGCAGTTTTCAGTAACAGTGTCACGTGTCACATTTGTTTTATGTGAAAACATGGCAGAAAAGCTGAGAGGTTTTAAAAGAGTGCTAATAGAATTATACAAATGAAGATATGAATGAATGAATTATATGAATCTACCTCTGAAGGTTCTGACTGTCTTCAGAAAGATTTGATGGCATTTTGTTTTCATCTTCGCTCCATGTAATACCTAATAAAGTAGTTTTTTTTTATATCAATGCTGCTTTGTTCACGGAGGTTACGGGAAACAGCTGTAATTCTGCTGCTCCATCAGCGCCACCTGCTGTCAGAGTGTGGATTTACAGAGACTTGCATTCACATTCAGCCTGTGTGCAGTTTCTGTCTGGGCAAAAACGGACCGAATTTGCATGCCCTGTTGTACATTTTGACCTGTTGATGAAAAACAATTTATGTGATTTATGATTCTACACATTTAAACAATTCAGATAAGGTATCTAGAATTATTTATGGAGAAGATAAAATACATTGTTTATTAATCAATTATCATTTTGACTTAAACCTTTTATTTAAAGGCTGAAATGTGAGATTTACTATTTTATGAAACTTTACTCGAACATTTTGTACATGCAATTAGATAAACTGTTGTCAGTCATGTTGTCATTTAAAATCCAGACATCATTGGTAATATTATTGTTTTAGTGTTTATGCGAACCAAAGGTAATTTTATTTATTGTTTCTTGATTTTAAATACAAAACTTGGTGAAATGATTTATGAGTCAGTACTTTTTGAATATTTCCAGCACATTTGAACAATGCCGTGATAATACTGATAACTGCGATAATTTAGGTCACTATAATCATGATCAGAAATTTTCATACCGTTACATCTCTATCACGAATTAGAAGCACAATACGAGGATTTGTTAAAAAAAATTCGAGGAGACTGGATTTCCTTTGGTAGAGTAAGGAAACTTTGCTTCCTTTGCTCCTATAAACAAATGTTGGTTTTTGCGAGACTCACGCGCATGCACTGCGTTATATGTCCAGTCTCTCGTGAACGCGCGTATGACGGATAGCGGAAGTTACACAAAACTGTTTATATTGTTTTAAATATGGAATATTAAAAACTTTTTTTTTTTTTTTTTACAAAAACACATCGATTCGCTACAGGAGGCCTTTATTCACCCTTTATGCGTGTTTTAATATGAATGCGTGCGCTTTATTTGGCTACATTTGCACTGTTGAACACTTCCACCCGCCCATGCAATTATAGAGCTTGAAAGAGCCAGGACAATTTTGAATATTGCTCCAACTGGATTAATCTGAAAGAAGAAGGTCATATACACCTAGGATGCCTTGAGGGTGAGTAAAACATGGACTAATTTTCATTTTTGGGCAAACTAACCCTTTAAATGAACAGTCTGAACAAAGTTCTTGGATGAATCAGACCTTTTGACAAATCATTATTGAACTGAAACAATTAAATTAGTTGTCCAATCAAATTGGTTGGATGAATCAAACTTTTTGATGACTCATTTTTTAATTTAAACTATTTAAATGAGTTGTATGAACAAACTGATTGGATGAATCAAATCTTTGAAGACTTATTTTATCAAAACTTTCAACAATTTAAAATATTTGTTTGACCAAATTAATTAGATGAACCAGTAGCTTTTTTTAAACCAATTTTTAAAAAATGTATCCATTTAAATGAACTAAACAAATCTACTGGATGAAACAGACTTTTTAAGATATTCATACATGCAAAATATTAGCTCCATTTTATCTTCTAAAGCTGCTTGTACAAAAAAAGCAAAAAAGATGTACAGTTGGAGAGCACTTTTCATTATTACCTGTTTGCTCTGACATAAATTTACTTGTGCAATACAGTTATACAAAAATAGCAATGAATAGTTTTGTTGCAGCAGTGCTGTTAATTTGGCTGAATAGAGGTTTCTTTCGCTGCTGCACTCAAATTGTTTTTCTCTTTCTAAGTTTGTTTTTCTTTGCTTTCTCTCTGTCCTCAGGGATGCGACAGTGGTCAGTCGAATCGAGGAGAAGCTCACTGCTTCCCGCAAGTTGCTGGAGCAGCTGAAGGCTCAGGAACAGACCATTCAGAGAGAGCAGAAGAAAGCAGACACGCATAAGAAAATGACTGAATTCTGACAAATCTACTGTCTTTTTATGCTGTTAATTGGGATTTTGTTTAATGTGTATAAACATTAATACATCTATCAGTTATCTCAAAACTTTATAAACATGTCTATACGATAATGTATGTGTGAAATGCATTTTTATTGGTTTATAGTCCATCAGAATCTTACTCTCTGACATAATGGCATCTTTAAACTCAGATTCATTTAAATGTTTCTTTTAATGATCCAGTCCATTTAGACACACAAGGACAGTGTGAGACATTACTTGCAATAAATGTATGAAACAATGTGGTTAGTATATAGTATACGTTTCCTGAGGAGTCCATTTTCTGGAAAATAGGTAGGTGTAAAACTGAAAGCGAGGGCAGAGTCCATCATAGTTAATCTTAATCTGCAGTATGTTGGTTGATAATGCAGCTTAATGAATGGGACACCACACCACAGAGAGAAAACTGTTCTGAAACTGCTCAAACACCCTGGCTGGTTTTAATGGAGTTTGGGGTGCTTAACCAACTTAGGAAGGCTAGGAGACCAGCTTAAACCCAATTTAACTAAGTCCAGTAGTGTTATTTTAGTATCTTTGATATACTATTATATTTTTTATTATTATTTTGAATTAGCTTTTATTTTTATATTTTCTGTTTTCATTTTAAATTTTGTCGAAAATTTTTGTAATTTTTTGACCGTTTTTGTATAGATTTATGTATTTTTATGTACGCATCAGGTTAGCTGAAATGTTTTTATATAAATTTTATATTTATTTCAGGTAACTTTTTAATGGTTTTAATTTTAATTTCAGTTTAAGTTAACTAATAATAATAACCCTGAGACCAGCAAATTCCATAGGTTGATGTTTTCCCCCATAAGGATCTGAAACTATTAGACTACCTTACAGTGAGGCTTTTGACTTTGTCAAAATCTTAAATATAATATTTATTAAGAGCCCCTTTGATTAATATTTGGCATTTCTGTCATATTAATGCATTTCTTGGCACGTTATGTTTTGTCCGCTCCCTATAAATGGGGCCTTTTCCTGTTCTTAATTTTCTTGCAGTATGTAATCCTCTCCATAGTTACATGAAATTTGCCATGTCAGATTTCTATTGTGAAAGTTTGAGCGAGTTTGCTACTGTTCCCATGGCAACAGAAAGCGCGCAAACAGATGCGTTGAGATTTGATTCCAGGTAGGACAAATTTACACAAGTCACTTTATATGTACTTATTAAAATAGTAAATCGCTTATTTTTTCACACATCTAGCAAAACAGCATCTTATTTGTTGTGTTTTTGTTTGACCCGTCTATAAACTTGGCTATCATTTCTCGTTCCGGTGCGGTTGTAGTATAGAGTATAAATATTGAAAATGACAATATAACATTTCTATTAATGCAAGTGAAGTGTACTTATACGTGTACTTTTAGGTTTAATTTAATGTTCTCCTGTGGACTGCTGGGCTTAGAGTTTTAACAACTAAGTTTTAAACCTATTTTAGAAAAATTAGTAGACAAAATTCGTTTTCTCTAATAAAAGGTAACTTACTATAGGCCTAAATAATAATGCTAGACATGCAAATGCTATTTTGTTTGTAGTAATGCAGTATTAAGTGGTGGTCTTAACCTAAATTTGTGCTCAATATCTTGACAAATAGGCATACTACTTTTTGATTCATGTTTTCAGGACAGCATGAAACATTGGATTTATTTTTTTTCTTCAGAAGATGGGTTTGAAGAAGTCTCACAGTGCAGTCGGTGATATCTCAAACTGACTTTAACCATGTCATCACCCAAGAAGGAACCTCAAGGAAATGGCTTCTCAGAAGCCGCCAACACACAAAGCAAGAGAAGAAACAAGCTTTACTGCTCAGATTGCAGTCTTGAACCTGCAGCCTCTCACCCTCGACTGCTATTTCGTAAATCTCGTACTGCGACACCAGCATTTAAGCGTGAACCCTCACCTTTTCGTGCCCTCAGCCCTCCGTTGTCTCCACCACAATATGATCTGTCTTTTGTTAAACTACCTCAGTTAGTATCATTGCAGGTGAGCACAGTCAGAGAGACTTTGTGGAATGAAGGAGCAAGTTTTGTGACGCATGTCAGAGTAATTAAGCCCTCAAGTGTTGGAAAATTCAAGTAAGTTGAGTATTGCCAGCTTATTGAGGAGCGTCTCGCTGCAGCCTACAAGATCCAGGGGGCGTGGTTGGATCCAGATCCAACTCCTCCCACCTAGCATATACCTAAACCTACCCATCTCCACCCCCTGATCCCTAAACCCACCCCATCTCCACCCCTAAACCTACCAATCTCCACCCCCTAGATGTGGATCCAACCACGCCCCCTGGATCTTGTGGGCTGCAGCGAGCCCTACTTGAGCTTATTCCATTCGTCCACTTTTCTTTGCTTTGCTCTGAAGATTGTAAATAGTTTATCTGTGTTTTGAAGTGTTGAACATGAGAAGCCTGCAGTCCCAAAGGAAAAGACTAAGACCAAGCAAAAAACAAAACCCAAATACAAACCACTCACTGGAACTGAGATAGTTGAGATGTTAGCCGTGAAAAAACATCTGGGGGAACATGAATTTTATTATTTGAAGACTTCTGAAGATGTTCCTTACAGGTGCCAGTCTTTTTTTTTTTTTTTTTTTGTATTTTATTGAAAATTCTTTACCTAATTTGGTTTTCCTGGTCAAAAATGACCAGCCTTTTAGAAATTGTTTGTAGATCTCTCATTTTGCTTTATCATCACCAAATATTTAATTCAATCTTTTTGTCAACTTGTTTTCTTATAGTTAGAACAGGTTTTGTAATTCTTTCTGGAACTGTTTGATCATAAGCCTCATTGATCTGAGCTTATGCACCTCAGTTTTTGAGTAAAAAAGCCTTTTTTAAATCATTTTGTCAATGTTCACTCAAAAACTGAAATAAATAAGCTCAGATCAATGAGGCCTGTGATCAGTTAGTTCCAAAAAGAAATACAAAACCTGGTCTAACTGTACGAAAAAAATGAATCCAAAATTTGGTAAATATATAACATAAAACAGTCCAAGAGCGCACATCCAATAGGCAAAAAGCTCAATGTGGGTGCTCCACCACACAAGAATATGAACCAAAAAATCAAAGTGGGCACACCATAGCTCCAGAAATAGAAAAATATTTATGTTCTCACCACAGGTGACGTTTCGAGCTTAGACGCTCTTCAGACATCTGATGAAGAGCGTCTAAGCTCGAAACGTCACCTGTGGTGAGAACATAAATAAATATTTTTCTATTTCTGGAGCTATGGTGTGCCCACTTTGATTTTGGTAAATATATAACATAAAAGACATTTATATAAGCGATTATTGTAGGCCTGTCATTTTTGGTCTGGGAAGGAGTGCAACAAGATGGGGAAAAAATCCCAAAAAAGTACAAAATTGTTATAGCCTGTGTCAGCAAAGTCAGTAAGTTTTAATCCAACGCAGTAATATTAAAGGGATAGTTCACCCAAAAATGAAAATTCTGTCATTATTTACTCACCATCAACTATCCCTTTAAGTTGCATTTTCAGGAACAATAAACCTCCCCAGGTCAAAATTTTGCCTTTGTATGAGATTGGATGTATGGTTGATGTGTTGACTAACACTAATGCTCTTTTATCAGACCATATGATTTGCGAGTTGTCTCGCGCAGTGAAGCGGGCACGGATTACTACACCAACACCTTCACAACCATAACACATGTGCTGAATGGCTGCTGCATTGAACTCTGGAGCCTGGAAGAGTGGGAACAAGAGTCTGTGCTTTGGGGTGCTCTGAGAAACATCCCATTTTTCAGAGACTATTTATTGCGCAAGACCTTCAAAAGGTGACTTACCTTCAGTCTTAATGTATGTAACTTTGGAATGTCTGATTATATAGATGTTTATACAAGCAGCTTTTCTATCTGTATCTTTGACAACTTTTCCAGGTGGCACAGGAATGTACACAAGGCTACTGTCAAACGCAGGATTGAATTCCTTCCATTTCAGCTGCTGATAGCAGTGCCTCAGTTCAGGGATGCCCTATTACATCTCGCCAGGTTTTTGTCCAAATAGTTTAGTTAAAAATTAAATTAACCCTGTAAAGCCTACTGTATCCTGTTTAATATGCAAACTATTTTGGCAAGTAAAAGGCCTTTTAATATACTCCAGAAATCAGGTTACGATACACGCCTTTTTGTTGTAAATATTTAATATTCAAAAAGTCAAATTTGATCATCAGGCTTTTGAGGAACATTTATTTGGTCATCTCTCAATCATCATTGCATTATATGTTTTGAAACTACAGAGCTTTGATCATAAAACTAAACAGTTAAATATAATCTTACTAAGAATATTATTGGAAGATATAGAGTGACAACTGATATTTATATGCATTTTATGTAAATAGTCTGTTATACTGTTATAAAGATGCATTGATTTACATTACAAGCTATCAGAATTTTATTGTTAGTTTTTGGCCATATCAGTATCATCAAACTCAACAAATATTTTCTCACTGTATTATTCAATATGAGCCATAAAAGCTAAAAAACAAAAAGGTTCACAAAAAATTTTGATTTTTCTGACCATTGTTTCATATGTCAGGCTTTACAGAGATAAATTAAATTAAAGATGAGTGTTAAGGTCCTTGCACACTGAGTCCGAAATTTGCGTTTGCGGGTTTTTTTTTTTTTTTTCGTATTTGTCATCCTTTCCTATCAAAATGCTTGCTACGGATGTGAAAACGCAGAAAATTGAACCTGATCCGAATTTTTTATGATGGACAAAAGTTTCGGAGGCAGTGTGTAAATGTGATTAACACAAAGTGAGGTAGTATTTATTCTTTAACGTGCGAAAATTTTGGACAAGAATTTTGGACTTAGTGTGCAAGGACCTTAACTGTAAATATTCAAATTTTGCTCATCTCAAAAGCTTCTTTTATTTTTCCTAGATTAATTGAGGAGCTAAAGCAAGTCAGCTGGCTGCCACATGATGATTTCAGGACTTATACACTGTTAGATTTCCAAACTGCACTCCTGGAAAAGAATCAGGCAGCTCAAGTTTCTTTATATAGTTTCCTACATTGTCGCTTTACGATACTTAGTAAGGTAAATATATATTTCCTTAGTATTCTCAAAATTCTAAATTCATTTACTCCCTCATGTCATTCAAAAACCATACTTTCTTTCTTGTGATGCAAATACAGTTACACTGAACAAAATTATAAATGCAACACTTTTGTTTTTGCCTCCATTTTTCATGAGCTGAACGCAAAGATCTAAGACTTTTTCTATGTACACAAAAGGCCTATTTCTCTCAAATGTTGTTCACAAATCTGTCTAAATCTGTGTTAGTGAGCACTTCTCCTTTGCCGAGATAATCCATCCACCGCACAGGTGTGGCATATCAAGATGCTGATTAGACAGCATGATTATTGCACAGGTGTGCCTTAGGCTGGCCACAATAAAAAGCCACTCTAAAATGTGCAGTTTTATCACACAGCACAATGCCACAGATGTCGCAAGTTTTGAGGGAGCATGCAGTTGGCATGCTGACTGCAGGAATGTCCACCAGAGCTGTTGCCCGTGAACTGAATGTTCATTTCTCTACCATAAGCCGTCTCCAAAGGCGTTTCAGAGAATTTGGCAGTACATCCAACCGGCCTCACAACTGCAGACCATGTGTAACCACACCAGTCCAGGACCTCCACATCCAGCATCTTCACCTCCAAGATCGTTTGAGACCAGCCACCTGGACAGCTGCTGCAACAATCGGTTTGCATAACCAAAGAATTTCTGCACAAACTGTTAGAAACGGTCTCAGGGAAGCTCATCTGCATGCTCGTCGTCCTCATCGGGGTCTCGACCTGACTGCAGTTTGTCATTGTAACCAACTTGAGTGGGCAAATGCTCACATTCGAGGGAGTCTGGCACTTTGGAGAGGTGGATGAATCCCGGTTTTCACTGTACAGGGCAGATAACAGACAGCAAGTATGGCGTCGTGTGGGTGAGCGGTTTGCTGATGTCAACATTGTGGATCGAGTGGCCCATGGTGGCAGTGGGGTTATGGTATGGGCAGGCATATGTTATGGACAATGAACACAGGTGCATTTTATTGATGGCATTTTGAATGCACAGAGATACCGTGACGAGATTCTGAGGTGCATTGTTGTGCCATTCATCCCCGACCATCACCTCATGTTGCAGCATGATAATGCATGGCCCCATGTTGCAAGGATCTGTACACAATTCCTGGAAGCTGAAAACATCACAGTTCTTGCATACTCACCGGACAGGTCACCCATTGAGCATGTTTGGGATGCTCTGGATCGGCGTATACGACAGCGTGTTCCAGTTCCTGACAATATCCAGCAACTTCGCACAACCATTGAAGAGGAGTGGACCAACACTCCACAGGCCACAATCAACAACCTGATCAACTCTATGCGAAGGAGATGCGTTGCACTGCGTGAGGCAAATGGTGGTCACATCAGATACTGACTGGTTTTCGGACCCTCCCCCGAATACAGTAAAACTGCACATTTTAGAGTGGCCTTTTATTGTGGCCAGCCTAAGGCACACCTGTGCAGTAATCATGCTGTCTAATCAGCATCTTAATATGCCACACCTGTGAGGTGGATGGATTATCTCGGCAAAGGAGAAGTGCTCACTAACACAGATTTAGACAGATTTGTGAACAATATTTGAGAGAAATAGGCCTTTTGTGTACATAGAAAAAGTCTTAGATCTTTGAGTTCAGCTCATGAAAAAGGGGGCAAAAACAAAAGTATTGCATTTATAATTTTTCTTCAGTGTATTTAGCATAATGTTCAAGCTGCTCTTTTCCATATATTGAAATAAAATAGTTACCATGGCTGTCAAGCATTTTCAGTAAATAATGATTTACGTTCCTCACACACTTCAGAAGACTTGGAATACAGCACATGGACTAATATAATGATCCTTTCTGGTCCTTGGAATTCATCCCTGATCTCCATCCACAGTGTATGCAAGAGAGAAGCTTGAATATTCTTCAGACTTGCTTCTTTTGTTTTGCACAGAATAATAGAATACTAATTTCTGGGTGAAGTATCTCTTTAATGTTAATAAATATACACTGCTCTTAGTATCGTCAACATCTTATTGCAGGTGAAGGATAATAGTTACCAAGCACATCAGGAGCTCCAAATGAAAGTGGAGAACTCAAAGCTCTACCAGAGCAGTCAATCCCTACACCTTCAGCTTGCCTACCATAGAAACCTACAGAAAGAGCTCATTCAAGCAGAGCAAGCCATACAGTGGCTGGGAAACCTCGCTGCTCTAGCTGACCGCATGACTGTTCAAAACCTTGTCACCATCTCAAAGCGGGAGATCACTGCATTCCTAAACAATGTTTTAAAAGTGAGGGACAATGTGTTAATTCTGAATTGTCATTTGATTTGAGAATTAATCATAGACTGGACTTTGATTTCTCTTTGATGATCTGACTTTTAAACACTTTTTCAGAGAGAACAGGAACAACAGGGTGGTCTCTTCCAGACAGAGATTATCCTTGGAGCAGATGGTCAGCTTACTGTTTTTCCTCCATTGCAGTTGTTTCAAGAGGTTTTACTTGGAGCATTGTTATCAGTAGCAGATTCTGTCCTGCAGGTGAGAAAAGAGTAGATTAATCATGGTCTTGCTATAGTGCGAGAATTAGTCAAATTTTACAGTTATTTCTCATTCAGATATTTTTCATACCATTCTTATTATTCCATCTTTAACCTTTGTGTTATTAGTTTAAATACTTTTTATTAGTACAAATCTACTGCTACAAATAATTACTCTTTTCACTGCATTTGTGTATGTATTGAAAAGTATTCCCTTGGAAAAAAGAACCTTGTAAAGCTGAACTTTAAAGTGTTTGACCCACTTAAGTAGGATGTACATTAAGTAAATTTTTATATGTAATTTCATAAATACGTCTTTGAAATGGTTAAAGTGCACTAGTATTTAAGGTAATGAAACTAATTTCTATTGAAACGTGTACGTCATGTAATAATATTTTGAATTTCTTTCTCCTGTTGAACACAAAAGAAGATATTGACAAATGTTGGTAACAGTTGCTGGTAGCCATTGACTTCCATAGTATTTTTTCCCTACTATGGAAGTCAATGGGAAACAGCAAATGTTTGGTTACCATGACAGAATATACATCTTTTTGGTGAATTATCCTATACTCTTAAGTGGACATTGATTTAAATGATATTATCTGCAAGTACAGTTTTTAAAAAACATACTTTTTATATTTGAAGTGCAATACACTACAAGTGCTCATTCAAACAATTCTTTTACACAAGGTTGTGCTAAACTGTTGATATGATCTACAGGTTTTTGACTCCTGCAGTTTGTCTTGTGACTCTAAAGGCTGTTTGTCCACCAGTTGTGTTGAAGACCTCGTTGCAGGTACCCAGCAGAGCATGTACCATTAAATAAAAAGTAACATTCTTTTTAATATTAAGCAAACACAACATGTAGCATAACATTCTCATGTTTTGTATTTTCTTTTCAAAATTTACAGCCAAAGGTTGTGAAGTAACAGGTCCTGGCAGTGTTTCCTCACAAAAGGAGCATGATATGTCACTCAAAACCCTAGTGCCAGTCAAAATGAACTCTCTCAGAGTTCAGGGAGAGAGAGTGCGAAGCCATTATCAGTCTCTGCCCCAGAGACTGCTGGAGTGGAACTTGAAAGTTCATGTCGGAATACAAGAGATTCAAAATGAGCAGGACAAGATTACACAGGTATTCTGACTTTTTTTTAATCTGTATGCATTAGATTCAAATAAACACCATGCCTAGAATGGTACGAATATGTACAGTAGCATTACTATTTTACAAAACACTGTGGTTATGATGCCCTCGCTTCTCTTGTGTAGGTCGCCATTACAGAGGTACACCAGTTGTGTCAGAGCCACTCTTGGTTGGCAGATGTTCATTTGTTCACCAGTCAGTGGAGTTCAGCCTCTCTAGAGACCTTGCGTGTATCTTCCCACCTGAAATATGAGGAGCTGATCAAGAAACTTCATTCTTGGTTGGACAGAGTTCACCGCTTGCCTCCATCCTTCACCACATCAAATAAGTTGTTCACTGTAGAGATCTCTAACATCCAAAAGGATATAGGTGGGTGTTTTTAAGTTTCTAAAATTGAAATTTAATTAAAAAAGAGACCAATTTAAGCTTCTACAGCATCACAGACACATCAATTGCATGCTTTTAAAAGTCAGTAATTTGCAGTCTACTATAGTATATTTGAAATTTGTGATCTGTATGCTTCCCGTTTCTGTTAATTCATGAGAAAACGGCTACTTGAATGGCTGTCAAGATGAATGGTGTAGTTAAAGCAGTTACATTAAGCAATCACAGGACTCGATGATTGATTATATGCTTACTTATATTTTAGTCAATACTGGAAACTAATAATATTAGTTCCATTTAATTAAAATGATCTATATATGTGTCTAATATCCTTGTGTTTATTAGTGTACATGGCTGCCCACTTTTTCAAAGACATGTTTTTAGCATTCATTGTTAGGAATTTAAAAATATTTTTAATAAAAACATCACAACATAAATTCACAACAATCACATTTTTCTGAGAGAATTAGCTACTCATCCAATAAAGGCATTGTGATTGCCACAATAATACAGTCTAAATGTACTAACAATAAAATATTGATTAAAAATATGATCAGACTGACTTATAGTTGTGACAGAAGCATATACCTCCTCTTAATGGTCTCAAAGCTCATGGTAGGTCAGTCACGTAGTTCGTATGTTATTGCTAAAAGATGATTTCTTAATGAAGAAAATAAATGAATTTTTGTATACAGAAATATTAGTCTCCTGTACAGTTTAGAAATGGAGAGATCATGTCTGTATATCAAGCATTAGTATAAATGTTTCATGTCCTGTTTTTGTGTTAAGGCTCCATTTTAGGCACCATTGACAAGGATGTGCTAAAGCTACTCTGTGAAAATTTGCAAACACGCTCTGAAAACCTAATTTCTGAGCTGAAAAGAGCCGTGGAAGTCGTGAAGTCTGAGCCAAATACCTTTCACCAGTTCACAGTTTTTTCAGACATGGTATTGACTTGACATACTGCTTTGTCAGTACTGGTCGATTACTGTGAACTACGGAGTAATTAATCAGCATGATTATATGCAGGTAAAGCGCAGTGAGAGAATGTCAGGTGATATGCAGAAGAGGCTGGAAGACCTCCACTCTCTACAGGAGACTGTGAGAAGGAATTATACTCACATGGATCCAAACAACGTTCTCTCAATGAAGCAGGTACATGTGAAAATGTGGTCATTGATTTTTTTTATTGCAAATTCAGTTGAGTCTCAAAATCTGACAGCCAGTTATTTCTGCAGGTAGTTGACTTGTGGGATCAGTTTGTTCAACTCCTAAAACCAGCTGCAGACATAGTTACCCAGAAGCTTCATTCTATGCTTGATACATTGGACAAGAACATTTCTTCATTAGTGAAAAAATTAGACAACTTGGTTGCACAAGCCACTTCTGGACTCTATCTTGACCCTGACCAGAATCCCAAGGAAATACTTGTCCAGCTGACAGGATTGTGCAGTGAATTCTATGTGATTGCTGAGCAGCTGAATGATCAGAGCAGAGCCAATGAAATTCTGAGAGGTAAGATATACACCCAGGATCCTAAACCTCCCTTCCACTGGTTTTAATGCAATGGCTTCGTGTCAGTGATTTAATATATTCTTTCAGGTCACCTACTGGATCTCACTTTTGTGACTGTAGCACAGCAGAATATGGAAGCAAGGAAAGGACTCTGGGAGCTGATGAGTGTGTTGTCCACACAAATCCAAGAGTGGAAGCTACTAACATTCAAGAATGTATGTAATTATTAACACTGAACAGTTTTTGGATTTTGCATGTATTTATACAACTTTACAGTACTTTTGCATTCATATCTTTGCAGTTTGTGGTGGCTAAAGCCCAAGACAAGGTTAACGAATGGCTACAACAGGCAGACGCATTTGCAAAAGTTATACCCTCCCATGATACTTTGCTGCATAAAACCCTACAGATTTTGCAGGGGTTCAACCAGCTACTCACTTTTTTAAGTAAGCTGAGCAGCCCCACACTGAAGCACAAGCACTGGAGAAGCATCTTAAAGGGTAAGATAAATGACATTACAAAAACATACGCAAGTGGCAGGTTAGTTTTGGAACCTCTACAATTGTTTCTGTAGGAATTGGCCTGCTGTATGACCCAGAATGGAAATTAACGCTGGCTGATCTCATGTCCAAAGAGCTACAAAAGCATCAAAATAGAATCAATAAGGTTCTCATTTGTTTATACTGTTAAACATGTAATGTGAATACCTAACATTAACTGTTTTTGGATCATTGTGAACTATGAGTGTGGATGTGCATTGGCTTCCAGATCTATCTAGATGCCAAAGCTGAGGCAGACATGGAACAGACATTCAGAGCACTCCAGAGGGACTGGGAACGTGCAGAATTCCACCATAAAAGGTTTATTATTGCTGTCCAGAAACAGCAAGGTGAAGTAAAAGAAAAAAAATTATTTATTTCCTGTTCCTCACCTCAAAATGCACCAAACCATCACATTATTGATGGAGAAACCTTCACGATCATTGGTTATTGAGTTATATATACTCTCATCTATACAACTGATCTCAACCAGTGGTACAGATGGTACAATTGTCTTTTGCAAAAAATTTTGAGGTTTTTTTCTCATTTCTCTCTGCAGGATTGGAGGCACTTTTGGCTCAGACTAAGGAAAGTGTTCTGACCTTTTCTGATATGCTGCATTCTCCTCATGTTGCTGAGTTTCAGCAAGAGGTTGAACACTGGCTGCTGCGTTTACAAGAGCTAGGTATATTCAACATAGGTGTCAACAAATTTATTTTTGGACAGTAGAAGGTGTTAACAAATACAGATTTCTTGTTTTCTTTTTCCTTTATTTACAGATGAATTGCTTTATATATTTGAACGATATCAGCAAAAATGGATCTTTTTAAGCAGAACATTTAATGACACAGTGCACACTCAAAAGTCTGAGTTGGTATGTTTTTGATGGAATGCTTAGTTTGTTTACTGCAGTTTAAGTGAAGCAGTTTTCTCTGACTAATAAATTTCTCTATTGTAGCAAGAGAAGTTTCACCCGGTGGATAAGATGTTTCGTGATATCATTCAGATCACTGTTAATGACCCATATGTATCCAGTTTTGTTCGACTGGGTACAACAACAGAGGGCAGTGACAGTTTACAAGGACAGAGTCTACGTGCTGTCTTTATGAATGGACTTACAGCAATGGAGGAGATTTCTAATCACTTACTCTACGTCTTGGAGTCACCACGAAGTCAGTTCCCCAGACTCTACTTTTTCAGTGATGGAGAGGTGATGAAACTTCTCTCTTTACAGCTCCCAGCACCTTCCTCCCTTTTACCACTGGTGCAGAAATGCTTCAAGGGAGTGAAGCAGCTTGATGTTCAAGTTGAAGGTGATGTTTGTTGTGCATATGATTTGACAGCTCTGAGTAATGAGCGAATGTGCGTACACGGTGTATATGGAGAATTTGGTGAACATGTTCCCTTCATCTGTCCTCTTGAGTCAAACCTCAGTCCCGTGGCTTGGCTTAGTCTTTTTGAGCAAAAGTTAAATCAAGCAGTGAAACAGGCATTTCTGAAATGCTTAGCTGTCCAGCAAAATTCAAACATCGAAATGCAACCCAGCACCCCAGACCTGATTGGGAATGGCAAGGAGAACAATTCAGAAGTAGCTCATGAACCTCCCTCACTTGTGTATCTAATATCTCAGTATCCTTTGCAATGCCTTTTGGTGGCCGAGGAGGTGTTGTGGTGTAGTAGGATCCGGACTTCATCACATTGTTCTACTACTGGCTTGTGGACGAGAATCAAGTCCCAAAATGCAGCAAAACTGCACTATTTGTGCCAGATTTTAAAAGAACACTCAAATGAAGAACCATCCCAAATCTTGACAGCTCTGCGTGCCTTGGTTATGCTTACCATGAAACACTCTGGCCAAACAGATGGGCTTGCTGAAGTAAAAGGAGACTTGGAGTCCTCTTTTGAGTGGCATAAGCTTATGAAATATTACCTTATTCCAAATGATAATGGACCTTCTTCTGATTTACTTCCTTCTCAACAGAATCAGACTGTCTGTGTTGATATTCTGTGCACTCAATTGCCATATGGCTATGAATACATTGGACCTGATAACTGGACGATGGTGACTACTCCTTCAACTGAACAAGCTTACATGGGTGTAATTCTTGCCTTATCAAGCTTCAAGTGTGCTTTCATTAGTGGACCCCACATGTCAGGCAAGCAGCATGCCGCTGTGCAGTTGGGTTATGCATTGGGACGACAAGTGGTCATCTTGAAGTGTTGTTCAAGCACTGGTTCTTCAGTTGTTTCCCAAATGATTCTAGGTGCTCTTCAAACTGGGGCTTGGCTTGTGCTTGATTCAGTGGATTTATTGGAACAAGAGACATTGTCTGAGCTGGGACAACATTTGACTGAAATTCATCAACATTTAGCAGCAGTTCAAAGACAAGAACAAGCAGAAGCACATGAGTTGACATCCTCATTTGGGAAGTGTAGCAGTGGAGAATTCATCAAAAAAGATAACAGGACAATGAATGAGGTGGCATGTCACATTGCTGGGAAAAATATTCGGGCCAAGCTAAGCTATGGATGCGTCACAATCTCAGATAACGACCACTCAACCGAGATACCAGAAAATCTTAGAACTGCAATGAGGCCTGTTGCATTTATGCAGCCACACTACAGAATCATTGCAGAAGTGATGCTGATGTCATTCGGATTCTCTGAAGCAGCTACCATAAGTCGCCGCCTGGTCTCTCTCTTTAGCCTTGCTAAGGATTCATATTGCCTCCCTGATTTTATCAGTGGTCATCAGACCTCATGGCTTGTCCTTCTCAGAAATGTGATTGCTGTTTCTGGAGCACATTTACATCTCTCTCATCATTTGAAAGAAACTGATAAAGGTACATTTTCTTGTCAGAATGAGACAGGATCTGCTTGTACAAGACTTGAAACAATCTCAGCGAAGGTCGAAGAACATCATTCATCACATTTAAAGTTTATCAATCAGTCTAATGCGACTGCAGACTTAGAAGAGCAAGCAGCAATTAAAGGAGTTCTGTCAGTCATGCAGTATACTGTCTCAGATCCAAAGAGAGCGTCACAGTTTTGTAAAATATGTGAGGAAATCTTTCCGAAAGTGAGGTACTTTTCAAGTCCACAACTGTTCACTGATGAAGGGGAACAAAAGATTGTTAGAACTCTAGTGATAGATGAATTGCAGCAAAGGGGACTTTATGCAGACATGCAAATACCTCACAATGTGTTGATCTTGCATCAAGCTTTGAAGCTCTCCAATGTTGTAGTGCTTGTTGGACCAGCAGGTAGCGGAAAAACAACTTTGTATCAAGCCCTTGCAAGTGCACTTCTGAAACTGTCCAAGACTCGGAAGGTTGATCCTAAAGGGGATTTTAAAGACATTTATCATTATTTCCTTAAGCCATGTTGGACCTCTGTGAGCACAGAAGTTATATTTCCTAATACCTTGTCCCACAAACAGTTTTTTGGTGGATATTTTGGTCAGGACAACTCCTGGATTGATGGAGCTTTCACCAAAGCATTAAGACACTCAGAACAGCCTCTGCCCATTGCTCCTTTCAAGAGCGAGGAAACTGTGCAAAAACAGCAAGAAAAGTGGATTGTTCTGGATGGAGATCCACTTGGCAGACCTGGTTGGTTGGACTCTTTGACTACTCTTTGCGATCTTGAACATCCCCATCTCTACCTTTCATCAGGAGAGAAAATTGAGCCATCAAGACTGAAAATACTAGCTGAGATCACAAACCTTGGTGAATCAACCCCCTCTGTAGTGACACACTGCAGTCTGGTATATGTTTCTGGAGAGAATCTGTGGAGATCTGTGTGGAAGAGTGAAATGAATGTGCTGTCGACTAAGCATAATGTAGACCAGATAACTCTGGAAATGTGGAGTCACCTTTCTGAAGACCTTTTCCCTGACACGCTAGTATTTCTCAAAAACAAGGCACTTTCTTCAGTGATGGCTAGTGATGGATGTGAAGGCAGACAATCATGTAGGATTACAGATGGTTTGCAGGAAATAATGTCCTTCGTTAAGATTCTTCACACCCTTTTGGAGCATTCTGGGAAGGGAGAAGGCTTGAAAAACGTATCAAGGAAAACTGAAACAACAAGTAGGTTATACAAATAACTTATCAATTATACAAATCTATGCATTTATATACACTAGTGTGCAAAAGTCTTAGGCCACTAGTATTTTCACCAACAAAAAATGGTTTTAAGTCAGTTATTTCTATCTTTTGCTGTAGTGTGTCTGTAGGAAATAACAGTTTACATTTACAAACATTATTTTTGCCATTAATTGTAATAATCCAGTAAGATTTTTGTTTGCACAAGGAGTCTGACAACAGCCAGTGCTCCACACAGAGATCTGATCTCATCATCATCCAGTTCGTCTGGAATGACATGAAGAAACAGAACAAACTGAGACAGACTAAATCCAGAAGAACCATGGTAACGTCTCCAAGATGCTTCAAGAGACCTACCTGCAAAGCTACCTGAAAAACTATGCGCAAGTGCACATGGGGCAAAAGCTGTTTTAAATGCATAGTGTGCTCACACCAAATGTTGATTTAATTTAGTTAATAGAAGTTAATTGATAAATAAAATCTATTTATGGCATTATTTCTGAAAGCATCCTCACTTTACAGCATTTTTACCCAAGTGCCTAAAACTTTTCACAGTACTGTAGCTTTGCAGGTAGATTTCTTGAAGCATCTTGGAGACGTTGCTACAGTTCTTCTGGCTTTAGTCTGTCTCAGTTTGTTCTGTTTCTTCATGTCATTCCAGACAGACTGGATGATGATGAGATCAGATCTCTGTGTGGAGCACTGGCTGTTGTCAGACTCCTTGTGCAAACAAAAATCTCATTGGATTATTACAAATAATGGCAAAAATAATGTTTGGAAATGTAAACTGATATTTCCTGCTGACACTACAGAAAAAGATAGAAATAACTGATTTCAAACCATTTTTTGTTGGTGAAAATACTTGTGGCCTAAGACTTTTGCACAGTACTGTATGTTGCTTCAGCTTTGGGTACTTTTATATCCTGGGGTTAGATCTTTTTAAAATGAACAGATTTCAGGCAGAGGAACTGCTTTTTGACCTGTTGAAAAGTTTTATTTACCTGATTCAAACAATTTTTGTTAACAGTTCATAGAAATGTAGCTTCCACATTCTTTCTTCACTAGATGCACACGTTTTCCAGTCACCCTGCACTGATGCCACAGCTTCCTCTTCTCAATGGGGGTTACAAGCAAGAAACCTCTTTATTGTAGCTTATGTTTGGGGGTTTGGAGGACATTTGCACCCTAGGTATATATGTAATTCATAAGTGAATATACTAAATCCTAGATGTTGCTATGATGTATGTGAAAGAATATGGCTGTTCTCATTGTAGACACTGGCCACATTTTGATCTTTTTGTACGGGAGGCCCTGTATATGAGCCATTGTAAAGTTGAGACTCAACCAGAAGGCACAGTATTTGAGCATTTCTTTGAATTCAGTGAGGAAATGAGAGATACAACCAATTTCATCAACTGCAGCATGCGTAAGAGTCCACAGCTCTTCTTCACATCTGTGCCTCAGGTTTGCCTTTTATCTCATCGAGTGCATATTAACATCAGAATTATATTTTCCCCTCATTCAGCAGATGAGTAAATTGTACTGTACTTCTTGCCCTGATACAGTATGAAAAACATGCATATCTCCTGGATATGCTCCTGGATGTTCATGAGCCAGTCCTTATTGTGGGAGAGTCTGGCTCTGGCAAAACAATGCTGTGCAAGTCTTTAATATCAAATGTAAGACCACATGTGCATTTATCAGCGAGTCTAGGCCTTCACACTTCTGAACTGTGCAAGGTACTCAAGAAAGTTAGATACCAGAAGACTCAAGTGAGGAGCATGGAGATCTTAAAGCAGCCAAACTTTCTTTTGTTCATTGATGACCTTCATGAAGCAACATTTGGTGAGTCTTTAAAAGAGTTGGATTGAGTAAGCAGCTTGAAGGGTCTCTTTTAAAAAAACAAAATCTCAGTCATGGACCTTTCATTCACCACAACTGATAATTTTTTTACAGGGTTAATTACTGTATAAAGTTATTTCAGGAGATCAAGTTATAAAACAAATATGTATGTTTTAATGTAAACTAATTATCGTAATTTTCTGTTGTGATGTCATTGACGAAATTTCTAAAACAACGAAATTTCAAAAAATTTTCTTATCAAACATTTTCAGTAATTTTGTTGACAATATTAACAATTAAAGGTGCAAAACGAAACAATTTCTAAAATTTTTCTTAAACATTTTCAGTAATTTTGTTGTCAATATTAACAATTAAAGGTGCAGTATGTAATATTGACAGCTAGCGGTTGAAATGGGTGCTGCAGTCCAAATTCAAAATATTGGAGAGAGCCGTTTCTCCCGCTCCCTCTTACACAGACTCGACACTCGCACGGGTTTTCCTCTGCTCATAGAGCATTGTGCAGTATGTAAAATTGACAGCTAGCGGTTGAAATGGGTGCTGCAAAAACCCAGGCATTCCGCCCCGGAACGCACATTTCAGAGTAGAATTACTGGCTATAGCATTATTTTTCAGAGAAACAGCTATGTAAACATAACATGTTTCCTTAATATCTACAAACATATTATGTTATTTTTTGGCTTTAGAAGAGTCAATTTACATACAGCACCTTTAAGCACTTGTAATTTTGTTGCGTATTAAAGTAACAGCTTAAGTCTCTCTATCTTCTATTTTGCAGATGTTGATGAAAAAACATCAGTGACTCTAGAGACATTGCGTCAGTGTATTTCTAGAGGTGAAGTGTTGATATCAGACAGCTCTCATTTCAAGCTGTTTCAATCAAGAGACGTTAATTACCTAGGCTCTTGCAGTGCTCCTAATGCAATCAACAGCAATCAGATCTCTCCACGTCTCTCTCGACTCTTCACCGTCTTGGCTCTCCCAAGCATGACTTCTGAAATCCTGTTTTCTATCCATTCCTCGAAATTGCAAGCATGGCTGAAAGAAATACAACCCATACAGAGGGTTGCAGATATAACAAACTGCATCCTAATCTCAACTCTTGACGTGTATTTTGCTGTGCGTGAATGTTTTACTTCTGCCCTACACAGTCCAATCTTTATCTTTTCTTTGTATGACATTCACAAAGTATTTCAAGGGATGTACCTCTGGAGGCCAAGGCTTAATGTCCAGCAGGCTCTACATAGGAGTCTGGGTTGTAGGAATTTCTCTTCATCTGTTCTTGGTTCTCCAGCTCATGACCTCAACATCACCCGCTTGTGGATGCACGAGTGTTTGCGCACTTTTGGTGATAGGCTTGCTTCAGAGGAGGCATGCCGAAAACTTATCTCAATTATAGCTGAAGTTTCTGAGAAGAATTTTGGCACTAGGTTATCAAATGAATCCCAAACATCTACAGAATGTATATCAAGCCCTACAGATCAACCATCAAGAACAGATAATGTAAACCAGCAACTGGATTCCACCCCTTCCCAGTTAGAAAACAATGTGATTCCCGTGCTTGGAATGGCAGAAGTTCAGACAGAGAGGAAAGAAAGCTATGCAGTAGAGAACGACTCCAGCTTGTATAACCCAGGAAGTGATGAGGATGGATCATCATATAGTAAAGATGATGGAAATGTTGAGAGTGAACCAGAAACATCAGAGTGTAAATCTGAATCCACAACTGAATTTTCAAGTTGTTCATCTCAAATGCCGTTTTCTTCTCATTTTGGTGAAAACCAACATGACTACATTAGTCAAAAACTAGCATCACACGAAGAGTTAACCACACAACATATACTTTTATCGAGAACCACAGCAAAAACGTTCATTCAGCTTCTAAAGGAAGCAGCTTCTTCCATCCAGAGCATGGTCTTCAGTCCAGAATTTTGTAAACCATTGAACAACATTGTTCAGCATCATAATTTTAAACTCAACTGTGTATATCAAGAAAGAGACATAGATATGTTGGTAGACCAGCTATTTCATGCTCTTAAATGCAGAGAAGAAAATAAAGAGAAGTCTGATGACACTTACTATAATCCTGCATGGGTTGTGCATCACCAAAATGTACATCAACTTGTGCACATCATCCGTGCATTTCTCATTCCTGGTGGACACGGGGCTCTGTTAGGAGCAGCAAAGAAAACAGGCAGAAAGACCATTGTACGCCTAGCAGCCACTCTGTTGGGATACCAACTAATTGAGGTTCATCCTGGAAATGAGACCAAGTTGTGGGAAATGATGAAAGGGGTTTGTAGCCGAATTGGGGTGGTTGGACATTTGGTTCTACTGGTTCATGAAGACACTAGCCAGGCTCTTAAGGATGAGCTGCTGGTAATGATGGTGAATGGCAGCTTCCCTGGACTGTATTCAGATGAGGAACTGAAGAATTTGACGAAGGATGCCAAAGCTCTTGAAATGTAGAGTATAAGTTTCCATTTATTTTCACTTGAGTTACTGATGTTTTTTCAACTGAATGTTTAATTATGTTTATTCATTTGTGCTCATCATTTTCTATCTGTAGAAATCTTTTTGCATTTTTACATGTATGAAAAATGGAGATTTGCTGAAGATTAATAAAGTATTATTAAAATATTTTTTAATAGATTAAATTAGTGTTAGGCAAAGGTAAAAATAAGAGAATTGAGTATGCACAGTTAAATATTCAATATCAACCCACAGTGTTAAATTAAAAATGATCTAATATCAGCAGAGAACCAATATAGTGCTGATATTGTACATCCCTTTTTGTGCAGGTATTTCAAAAACATCCAAAGAAATATTCATGTATTCCTTCTTTATCCTCTCCTCTAGGATAATTGTGAAAGACAAACGGTAAAATCTTCAGTTTTGGAGATGCATATCACCAAGGCTTTGAGTCTCTGCTGTTGTGTAGAAGTGTACCAACCTTGGACCTCTGAGGCTTTAGCTGCAAGTGCCTTGTATCATTTAAAAGCCAATCAGCAGATACCCGAGACAGATAGAACAGGTGAATCTATTGATTATAATCCTAATTCTACTCCTAATTGATCTGTTTCATGATTTGAAAGAGTTTGTGTCTGTGTGTTGTTGCATTTCCAGTTGCCAAGGATAGCTTAATGGCTAGTATTTCTGAGGCGATGGCAAGAATACATTTATCGGCTACAAAATATGCTTTCATATTGCTTCATTTTCAACCGTTTGGCCCTCGGGCCTCCGTAGAGCTGATGGTCCAGTTCTTCTTCCTCTGCCGCCACCTCTTTGAGCAAAGCAGAGTTCAGAAAAACCGGTGAGGGGACTTCTAAAACATGCACTACTGTTTTGGAGTCAGTTTTTTTTTTTCATCAAGAATGCAAAAATATACCACTGTTTCCACAAAAATATTAAGCAGCACAACTGTTTTCATCACATTTCATCATGTCTCTTGAGCAGCAAATCGACATATTAGAATGATTTCTAAGGATCATGTGACACTAAACATTGGAGTAATGATGCTGAAAATTCAGCTTTACATCACAGGAATAAATTATATTTAAAAATATATTAAAATAGAACATTTTAAATTTTCATGATTGTAATATTAATATTTCATAGTCTTGTAAATAGTACTGTATTTTTATTTTTTATTAAATAAATGCAGCCTTGGTAAGCATAAAAGACTTCTTTCAAAAACATTAACACGGTTGTGTATGAAATGTTCAAAACATTTTTTTATCATACCAGGTTGGCAACGGTTCTAGCACATGTGAAGGACATGACAGACACAGCTGCAAGGCACACTCAGAAAGTTCTGAGCTTTAGGGCCAAATGTGAGGAAAAACAGAAGGTACGTCTCAGAAGCAATGGTTAATAGAGCAGCAATAGGATGTGATGAAAATGAGTGATTTTACTTTGCTCAGGCACTGAAAGGAAATGGAGCAAAGGTTGGATCTTTGTGTCAATAGCTCAGATCCAAAATTCAAAATCAGAATTTTTTCTCACTATTGCGTGCATTGATGTATCTGTTGTAGTGTCTGGACCAGCTGCAGGAATCGGTGGATGTGGCATACAAAATTTGGGAACAAACCCACCACCAAAGTTCACTGGAAGAAGAATGGCTTTCCAATCTAGAGGATCACTCACACCGAGTTCAGCAACAAGTTGAAGAGGGCTCCAAACAGGTCTGGTTTGTTTAGTATGATCACACATTGGACACTGATATGGGATTTTCACTGTTGCTGGTTTTGTGCAGGTAAGTCCGCTGCACCGAGCAGCTGTGCAGGCTTTGAGCCAGTCTGACTTGGATGAGATGCGGCACTACAGGATGCCACCTGATGGAGTCGTCATGGTCATGGATCTTATATGCATGTTATTCAACCGTCCATGTGGGTGGGAGAGTAGCAGACAACTTTTGATGCAATCCAGCTTCTTTCAGGTAAATAAAAAATAACCTACTGAACCCAATATTTTTTTAGATTTTTTTAAATGCTTTCCACTTTATGCTCCACCAGGATCTGGAATTTTTCGACTGCTCTAAATTAACCGATGAAATGATTCAAAAGTTGGGTCAGATCATACAGACACCAAGCTTTCAGCCAAGCTCTGTGCAAGATGTGAGCCGGGCTTGTGAGTCTTTGTCGCTGGGTGAGAGCGGTACACCAGTGTGCTTGCATACAGCGCCGCATGGCACCTCAAAATGCTAAAAAGTACAGTTTAGATGAGCTCATGGCTGAGAGTCGAGCGAGGTTGAGAGTTGCGAGGCTGCAGGAGGAGTCAGAGTGGGAAAGATTAGAAGAATTGGAGATAAGGCTGGAGCTCAACAGACAAGACATGGAGATGCTGAAGGCACAGCTTAGTACCTCAGAAGCTCAAGAAAAGGAGTCATGTGCTGCTCTCAAACTGGTTGGACGTCACATTAAAGACTGGACATCAGCAGGAAAGGTAGCTAAAATTCTTGATGAGTAACAGAATTATTCAAGCAATGTGTGTGTAACCCATTATTTTTATGTATTACAGGAAGCAAAGTTGGCTAAAAGCAGCATTCCAGGTGATGCCCTGCTTTTAGCGGCTGCTGTTACATACTTGGGTCCGTTCGGGCCTGATGTTCGACAGAAGCTGCTCCAAAAGTGGCACAAACTTTGTCTGACTGGTGAAATGAATATGGAACCGGAGGACCCACGTGCAACAATTTTCAATGATGCGCCACTCACTTGTATGGCTATTCCTGTCAGTAAGACATTTCAACTTGCCTTAAATCGAATACTTGGGCTAGATCTGCATCAAGTCCATGGAGATTCCGCTGATCTGGTCCGAAGTGTTCTTCTCTGGGGGCACAGATTTGCTTGGTCTCAGCACTGCCCTCTACTGGCAGGTCATCATAAAGATGAGGAACCCAGCTCTCAGACATTGTTTCCTCCTGGTCAGTATGACGATGTGTCTTTTTATATATCTTACACACTAAAAAAACAAAATGTTTCTAAACAGTACCAGAATAGGGTTCTTTGGCTTGTATACTCATAAAAATAAAGGTTGTTTATTGGGATTGAAGGTTCCTTGAAAAACTTTTAACATCCATGGAACCTTTTGCAAACAGTTCTTTAGATTGTTAAAATATATTCTTTCTTAAAAATATTCTCTTAAAAACTGATCACTGAAAGTTCTTTGCGGAACCCAAATGCTTCTATGGTATCACTGCAAAAACCTGGAACCTTTATTTTTCAGAGTGTAACAATAGCTGAACCTGTTTTGGTGCTAAATACAAGCCATAAAGAAACATGTATAGGACCTTAATGGTGTTTTAAAAAATCTTTTTTACAATAGCCATTGTGAATAGACACTATGTTTTTATGACTGGGCATAAACCCAAATAATAATTGAAAAAGTAACAATATGGATCATAAATTCAGTATCTCTGTCAATTACTTGGTGAGATTTGTTTTTAGGTCAGTTTACAAGATGTGAAGAAAAAGCCCATGAGGAGGATAAATATGGATTTAAAGTTACTGCTGATGATCCAGAGTTACTTGATAAACTAAATCATGGAGCAAAAGAAGGTCAGCCATCTGCAAAATCTTGCTTTGATCTTCAGTTTCATTTTCAAATCTACACTGTGAATGGTTTAAGCTCACCTTGCTTTCATCCACCTCAGGTCTAAGAGTATTGGTGATGCATATTGAACGAGCAACATCAAACCTACAAATCCTTCAGACGTTTGTTACACCAGCAACTGGTCAGAGCTGCCCGGTTAAACCTGCTCATCCGGACTTTCGCCTCATTATGAGTACTTCCCTTCCGGTCCAAACGCTGATACATGGTGAGAGATTAAGGATGTGTTATGCATTGATTCTGCAGGATACTCATAGTATGATCCTTTTTGAAGTCTTTGAAGCAAAGGTTTACATAAAAGTTTCCAACCAAGACCCCCAAATCTGCTGATGATTATAGGATCCCCTTCCTAAAAAAAGGCATCTATATATTTTCATGTACCTCATCTATATTAAAATACATGTAATATATTATATTATATTATATTTAGTGCTGTCAAACGATTAATCGCAATTAATCGCATCCAAAATAAAAGCTTTGCTTACATAATGTGTATACTGTGTATATTTGTTATGTATATATAAATACAAACACATGCATGTATATATTTAAGAAAAATATTATATGTTTATATATTAAATATATTTATATATAATATAAAATATAAGAATATAAATATATAAATGTATATACATGTAAATATTTTCAAAATATATACTGTATATGTGTGTATTTTATATTCATAATAAACACAGTACACATATGTATTATGTAAACAAAAACTTTTATTTTGGGTGCGATTAATCGCAATTAATCGTTTGACAGCACTTATTATATTATATTATATTATATTTTAAGATAATATTTTAATGTTTTTTTTCCAGAATAGAACTGTTTTATATTCTTATTATACTAAACTTATTTTAATTATTTAAATATTAAGAGGATATTTACTTGAAATAGTTTTTTCTTAAACACTGTAAACCTGAAGAACAACATATTTAGTTCAATTCAGATTTTTTTTATATATATAGTGCTTTTCACAATAAATATAGTTCAAAAAGCAGTTCTACAGAGAATATTGCCTTTCAGCCCCCACTGAGCATGATAAAGGCAACTGTGGTTAGGAGAAACTTTGTAGAAAAGAACAACACAAGACATTCCCAAATGCCTTTTTAGAAAAACAAAAAACTTTTTTGTTGTAAAGACTGTCAACAGAATACATTTTAACTAATCTCATGAAAATGTATTCATCATGTATTTTAATGAATATCATGGTAACTTTGATAGCCCTAAAAAAGATCGTTTTTTTCTCTCACACATTTTCACGGACTGTAGTATAAATAGCTATAAGATGTTGCCTAATGTTTTTTTTCTCTCCATATTTTCTGCTAGAAATTCACACTTCATTCCTGGAGGAGGTTCAAATGATTGATCTGTCTCCAAGCACATCTGAAGTTCAGGACCTTTTTTTGACAGAACTGATGCAGAATGAGTGTTCAGCTCTGTGGACTCTACATCGCCAAATTCAGACAAAAAAACAGACACTTCAGTATAAACTTTTTCAAAACGAGGTTGGCTGGTGAAGAAGTTTAAATCTTTTTTGGAAAGCTAAGCTTTATGAAATACTCCTAACAGCACATGTCCATTTTATTATGATTGCAGGTTTCCTTGATGGACTATGTCATGCATGCATCCACAGCACTTCTCCAGGACCCCAAGTTCCTTCCACATGTGTGTACATGTCAGAGTGTCTCTCTTGAACTTGAGACTGAAATCAAGGATCTATCCCAAGAGATAGATCAGCACAAAGCCCTGATGGCTGATTTTTATCGAATAGCAGAGCTCACCACAGCCCTTTACAACGCTGTGCAGGACATGGCCCGACTTTCCCCATGTTATCTTTTCACTCTTCACGGTTTCCTGCTCACTTTACGGTCAGCTTTATCCCTGCAGAACCCAGACATGAGATTTCATAGAGAGATGGAGCCTACAGCAGTCGTATCTGAGATAACCTACAGGATTGTGTCTCATGTCTTTTCTCAGTATAAACCTCGCTTGTTCAAGAGCCATTCCGCTTTATTCAGATTATTGGTATCTGTTGCCGTTATTGTGCACAATGAGGGATGCCCTGAGGTAGAACGAGTTACTTTCCTCAGAGGATTAAGCAACTTGAAGTCTTCAGAGCATTTTTTATCACCGTCCACACAGTCTGTCCCCGAGCTGCCAGGTTGGATTCAAACTCACTCTCGAGATGATATTTATCTATTAGAGAGGATTGAACCCTTCTGGGGCCTTGTATCCTCTCTGGTGAATTCGTCCACGCTATGGCGGGAATATCTGCACTTTCCTTCGTCCACTGTGATTGGACCGGTCCCTTGTCAATCTCACTCTCATTTGTCCACAATGCAGCAGGCTATTCTCTGGAAGACGCTGTGTCCTCATTGGCTAGCAGCGGTGGAAGAGGATCTTTCAGCCTGTGCACAGGGATATTTGCTGCATTCATATCCTGGAGACCCTCTAATGAGCACTGCAGAAATGATCTCCGGCCTTTTGTCCAAAAATCAAGGTCCTGTTGTTGTATGTTTACCAGAGAAAAATGAAGAAGTGCCAATAAGCATTCACCCTCTCCACTTGATTAAACAAGTTGCACAGTGCCAAGCGGACAGCAAAGGGGTAAGTTACTGTAACAGGAGTGTTGTTATTGATACCTAAAACAACTAAAATATGTTTTTGTTAAATAAAATGAATGTGAAATGAAATAATATATATAAGTATTCAAATGAAATCTTAAACGACAGCTAGAAATCTTGCTTTGGCAACTAGCTAAAATAAAATAAGTTAAAGTACTAAAATGACTAAAACTAAAAGAAGTAAAACTAAAGTTAAATTGAAATATAAAAAACCCAAACTGATAAAAATGACATAAAATGAATAAAATTTAAACTAAAATGAAATGAAAGCAGAAAATATAAAATGGTAAGTTACTGTCACAGCAGTTTTGTTTTTGATGACTAAATGTTGTTGTGAATTAAAGATGAAATGAAATAAATTATAAATATTCGATGAAAACTTCAATGAAATTTAGAAATGTTGTATTGGTAACGAACCAAGTGCTAAAACTAAAATTTAAATTAAAACTAAATATATGAAAAAAGGGACTGACCCAGGTTTCAATCTGCCTTTTCTGATCCCATACTTCTCTCTTTTCCAATTGCATATCAGCTCAGAAATGCATTTATTTCGAATAAACCTGAAAATAAAGTTACTAACTTGTATTTAACAGGCCTATAATTGAAATTTGATGTGGTGTCCTTGCGTTGATCAGATGGTCTAGCCAGGGTGGTTAACTAAAACAGAAACTCAAATTAAACCAAAAACATTTTCATTACTTGAAATAAATGTTTACTGAAATTTTTTTTTATATAATAAACTTGTATATTTCGGCTTGTTGCCAAGGCAACATTTCTCATTTTAATTTACTGTAATTTGATATACTAAAATAACTAAACCCAAAACTGGAGTGCAAATTAATAAAAACTATATTAAAATATATAAAACAAAAACTACTAAAAATGACAAAAACAAAAGCAAGTAAAGTAATTTTAAACTAATTCTAAAAGTCAGAGCTTTGGCCTAGTGGTCAACGCACACGTGCTCTGCACTGCTCAATCCAACTTGTGACATTTCCCCTCTTCTCCTCATCATTTCCTGACCTTTCTCTCTCTCTATCCATACAAAGTGTTATACAGGTCTAAAATAAAGTAGGTTAACATGGTCATAAAATGCTATAATGCTAGGGGTGATCATTGCTTTCATCATAAAAGAATAATTTTATTATGAAATATAACTGTACATTTAAATTATGAAGCAGCCTGTCATTATTGTCAACAGGTGAAGCTGAGTGTTATTTCTTTCGGGTCTGGTTGTCATCAAGATGCTGTTCTCTCGGCATTAGACAGCGCTGTCCAGAATGGCCACTGGTTAGTCCTGAACAACTGTCATCTGCTGGACTGCTGGGATGTCAGTGTTGTGGACAAGTTAACACAAGTAGTGTACAGCACTACAAAAGGTGACTCTAATAACCATGCAAGCTACACCTACAAGACTTCATTAACTCATTCTAAACCACCTGGGTGTTTGACAGATTTGGAGACAGATGGCCAACTTCTAAATGCTGGAAATACAGGAAGATTTGTGCATCCACAGTTTAGACTGTGGCTCATAACCAAAGGTGACAGACTTCACTCTGTCCCAGGTAGGCAATGCCCTGCTCATTACACATCATGATGGGTGAAACGTCTGGATTATGGTATAATGAATACTGTCAGTGTGAACCGTATTTATTTCCTTAATGCATGTTTTGTGCATTTAGACTTATTGTGAATGATTCATGAGTGAAAGTTATTTTTAAAAAATATATAAAAATAATATAATGTGTTTCCGCAATATTTCTCCTATAGCCAAATATCTTTTTAAGCACTGTTTAGGCTGTTGTTGTAGGTAATGTAGCCTTTCTAAGATATTTTAATAGCTAACACAGTTATTTAATGCCATATCCTAATATGTTAAAACCAAAAACCGACTAAATTTAATTTGACCTTTATAGACCTCACTTCAGCTTCCCAGAATATTGCCAGACTGTAAACGAGAGAAATCACTGTAATATAATGCAGAAGTGTATTTATTTATTTTTTTTTAAAGAAATTAAGCAAGGACATTTTAAATTGATCAGAAGTGACAGTAAAGACATTTATAATATTTATAATAATATGAAAGATTTTTATTTCTATTCATAAAGGTATCCTCAAAAAATAAAATAATAAGAAGAATTATTATTGCTGATAATAGTTCAAATGTTTCTTGAGCAGCAAATCAGCATATTAGAATGATTTCTGAAGGATCATGTGACACTGAAAACTGCTAATGATGCTTAAAAATCAGCTTTGCATCACAGGAATAAAATACATTTTAAAATATATTACAATACAAAACAGTTATTTTAAATTGTAATAATATTTCACAATATTACTGATTTTATTGCATTTTTAATCAAATAAATGCAGCCTTGGTGAGCAAAAGAGACTTCTTTCAAAAACATTTTAAAGGGGACATCGGGTGACCATTTTTGACAAGTTGCTTTGATTCATTAGGGCTCCGTTTTTACCTTGTCAAAAACAGCTCTTCATCCGATGTCCCCTTTAAAATCTTACCGACCAGGTCTAAATTAAAAAAAAAAAAAAAGCTTGTGTTCCTTTTAAGAGAAAGTAAATCAGTTGATTCCGTATGCAGAATACAAATGCTCTCTGATGTGTATAATCTATCATCTGATACAGTGGCTGTTAGGATTGGAGCCCTGCACTTGGTGTGTGATTCCTCCTGGGACCTGAGGGATGAATTGTGGTCCTCAGTAAAACAGACACTCCCCTTCTCCTCTCATGAGTACACTGTGAACACTCAGTGTGCCGTCCTGCACTCTGTCCTGCTGCAGAGACAAACATTCAAACACCTGGGCCAAGGGCGGCTTTACCATTGGTGAGGATTTCAACAGATATCGGTGCAAGAAAGTTATAAAACATTCTAACTCAAACTTTTTTCCATTTATAGGACTCAGGAAGATCTGCTTGCTCTGACTGATGCACATGACCGCATAACCAAACACTGTAGTGACCCCACTGGAGCATTGGAGTACATAGCAGGTACTGCTGGGACATGAAATGCTTTTAAATTAATCGGCCTGGTTGAATACGAACTTGTTGATGATGTTGGTTGATCTGTTCTCTCCGCAGGTCACCTGGTTTATGGGAGCCACGTGTCAGACCATGCTGATCTAGCAGCTGTGCAGAGTGTGATCAGGGCTTCTCTAAGAGATCCATCTACATTATGGGGGCATGGCCAACACGTTCTCTCAGATATCATTAACTTTACAGGAATATTTGGTATGCAAACACTCTATCACTTAAATTTCCATAATAAGCTATATAGCAGAGGTTCTCAACCAGAAGACCTGAGACCCAGCAATTAGCAATTAAAAAAAAAAGACAAAAAAAGCTTTAAAATAAATAAAATTATTATTATTTTTATTTAAGAACAGCATTCCCATGATTTTAGAAACCTGCATATATGTGGTAGTTAAAGTTGATTATTTCTAGACACGGAAAAGTCATGTAAATGAATACAGTCTTAAACAGCCCGTGCTAATTAGAGTTAACTAAAACTAAAACCATAAAAAAAAAAAACATTTTCATTACTTGAAATAAAATAAATGTTAACTGAAGTAACATAATATATAAAAATATATAAAGATTAATTTATTTCAGCTACTTAAGACAACATTTCTCATGTATCGTATCTCATTCTCATATATATATATATATATATATATATATGAATATATATGAATATTTCTAGTTATGGCAAGCTCTAAAATATTTTGTTGGGTGGAAATTTAAAAAATAAAAATAAAATTCTCCTTAATCCTAGTCCATAAATGGTTGGTAGAGTCATAGAAATTAATTGGTTAAAAGTGGTTAAAATTCATTTGGTAAATATTTAAAACATTATGAAATTGTATTATTTTAAATTATAATTATTTTAGTTACTTATTTTTATCTATGGATGCTTCTAGTTTAAAATCAAAACTTTGTCATTACGGCAGGCATACCAGAGGAACCTATTACATATTAGCCTGCATGGGGCACTGGTGGGCCTTAAAGTCAAAAATGTTGTGAACATATATATATATATATATATATATAAGCATATATATAAGCATATATATATATATATATATATATATATATATAGGCATTTACTTTGTACTTAAATGCTTCCCTTAACTGTCACACACTCATATTTTTGCAGAAGCTGGAGGCCAGTTGAAAGACTTGAGATGTCGTATTCAGTGCATTACCAGCAGTACAGACCCATCCATTCTGGGCTTTAGTCCAGGTATGGCAAGTGAACTGGTCAAGCTAAAAAGTGATAGACTCAACGTTCTTCTGCATCAATCACAGAATATCTTTGCTGATGTCAGAGGAGACACCAGTCATTTCATGCAAGCTCAAGAACGTCCAGACTATAGGACGGCTTGGGAAAGGCTGCTAACTTTACAAGACAAGTTGAGGAAAATGGACATTGGCATGGGAATGGAATCTGCTTCTCTTGGTCCGTTGCATTGTTTCTTCCAGGCAGAGCAGGAGCGTCTGGATGCGCTGGTGTCTTCTCTCCTTTTAGACAGTTTTCAGCCAGTTAAATATAACATGACAAGCTCCACTGCTGCGTATCTAACATCATCAGCTCTCTCACGTCTGGAGACTCAAGCAGACCAGCTCAGGTCATACCTGTGGGAGGAGTCATCCAGTATTACACCTCGTGTTTATCGACTGGCTGCCTTTCTCAATCCCAGAGGCTTTCTGGCAGCATTGATCAGACATGCAGCCCACATCCAACACAAGGATATCAGTCTTTATGGATTGAATTTTAAGGTAAATCTCAGTTTTTCAAACGCAAACTGGACAGATACACCAGATAAATATTATTTGTTTGCTTGTTTGTCACCAAATCCTTATCCGACTGGAAAAGTCATATAAATTCATTGGGTAAAAGGTGGTTAACATTCATTTTGTAAATATTTAGCTCTTTACATTTCTAGAAATCTGAAATATATTATTCTTACTATTTGGATTTTAATGTAAATTTCATTTTTTTTTAACCACATAACACAAATTGTCACTTTTTTTTTTTTTTGCAACCCTGTTAATCTGATTTGTGTCATTATCAAAATTAAATGGCACAATGTATAAAATAAAAAAGTAAACTGTGCCAGAATGTATAACAAAATAGCAAATTTTGCATAAATTACTTAGTCAGGGATAGCTAGTTTGGGACTAACTTAGATTTTTAATAATTGATAAACTTATATTTATTGTGAATTAAATACTTTTTTTTTTCAATTTTTTTCCTCACAATAACTTTAGTAAAAGGGATTGAACTGCAACTGAATCTAGCAACTCCTTATACTAGAATAAATTCATGTTATTTAATAGTTAGTCTCATATAGCTAGACCTTTAGACTAACGGCAGAAGGTCTGGACTTCATCGCAGCTTTCATTGGCCAAGGACCAACCAGAGGGCCGTCTGACAGACATATAAAGCAACCGTTCACAGTTAGTTTTGTTCAGCACCATGTTTAGGGGCATGAAAATGTATAGTCGATATCCCTACAATAATAGACCGCCACGCAACCAATAAATCATTTATTCAAAAATGTCATGCTAGTTTACTGCAACAGTGGCTCAGAGCCTATTCTGTAAACTTCACATATTTTTGAAAATCCAGCGTTTTGTTGATCCTGATTAGCGATTATTGTCACAGTTGTAAACACGATGGCTTTCTTCTTCCATTGTTTCAGTAGCTTTGTTTCCAGGTGGTCTTTGTTCTCAGAATGCAACGAACACATACGTCTCCCAAAAATCCTGTATAATTCAACCAACCAGATAATGACTTTGAAACTTAATGGTTCCCATTTTGGGTGCCTTATACAGCAAACGTTCAGCCAATGGTACATAGGCATGAGACTATGTAATAGTTTATCCAACATATAGTTCTCACTTCAAAATAAAAAACACAGAATTTTACTTCTAATGCATGGTTTACCCTCCTTGTTTCTCATTTTGTTACTCAGGTGCTTCATGATACGGTATCAGCCACTTCTCCACCCAAAAGTGGTGTTTGTCTGTCTGGACTGGAGCTGCAGGGGGCGCTGTGGGATCCAGAATCTGGAGTTCTTAAAGACGATGAGTCCCCCAAACCTTCCCCTTTTCCACCCCTCTGGGTCAGTGCTGAAGAAAACAGAGATGACATGATCTGTTCCTCTGAAAGCTTGCACTGTAATTCCTCATCCCAGCTTCTGTACTACTGCCCCCTGTATGTAGACAAACACACTGCAGATGGAGGTCAGGATCTGTCCGATGACAATATTATCATCCATGTTCCACTTGCAACAAGGTTAGACCCAATGCTCTGCGCTATGAGGCGTATTAGGTTAACTAGTACTCTCTTACAATAAACCCTTTGAGGAAAACATCTGCTCATATTATAGCATTATTACAAAATATTTATCTTGCAGATTTATCTTTCTTTAGAGAAAACTGATTATCATACATTTTTGTGGCATTACAGTACTTCTACACTTTATAGACCCTTTTTTGTCATTTTTAGCTTTTCAGCATGTGAAATTATCCAAAAAAAAATAAAGCAACTCTTAAAACACGCCATGAGAAATTAATAATATATATATATAAAAAAACATGTTGGCTCAAACTAGGTTGCTGAATTTTGGACATGTACGTAGAGTTTAGTTCAAGACTTTGACACTTGTTTTCATAACAGCCTCTGGATCAGCTTCCTCCTACCTCAACACCTTACAGATCTGTGTGGGTGAAGCTCACGAAGCCTGTCAAAAACATGTCTGTGTCATATTTCACCCCACAATCAAAAGACAACAATAAGAAGTGATATTTTACGGCTGCTGCAGTGTAGCTCTTATATCTAATTTATGCTTGTACACATTCAAACCTGGTCAGATGCCTTTGGTTATTGCGGGTCTTGTGTCCAGGTGGGATTTGTGAATGTTGTTTGATAAATGTAAGCTAATAACAACCGGAAATGTTTTGTGATGCTTCATCCACACCACCAGGTGTCAGTATAAGTCTAAGATGAACATATTGGCCAGTGCAGCATAAATATTACTGAGTGCACCCAAAATCTCTTTCAAGTAAAGTTTGTTTACTCGGCGGCCATATTTGCAACGCCTCCGGACAGCTATTTCGGGCATCCAAGACCAAGTCCCATCTAAATCAATGGGGGGATCCTGAAATCTAAAATACTGCTTGCAGAACTCACAATTAAATTACACATTTCAAATCAGCAACAAAATATGAAATGAACTGCCCCATAAATTAAGTTAAGTTAACAACTTTATTAATCCCACAAGGGGCAATTCAAGTAGGGTAGCAGCATCACACAGCAAACACAAAACATCACATAAAAGGTACAAAAAATAAATAAGTAAAAAAAATAAAAACTCGACATGCTTCATAATTAAATTCTTCTTGGGGGAAGAAAAAAAAAAACCCTTAAGACTTTGAATTACAAAAACGAATAGCCTCTGGAACAAAGGTAAATTTATATCTATTAGATGAACATTTAATGCTTCTAAATCTTCTTCCAGAGGGCAGTACTTCAAAGTAAACCTTCAAGGGATGAGAGTCATCTCCCGTGATACTACGAGTTTTCCTTAACATTTGTTGCTCGTAGAATTCTGCTAGACTCCGCAAAGGCACACCAATAATTTTTGAGCAAGTCCTAACTAAGGTCTGCAAACGATTCTTGTTCCTAAGAGAGAGTGATGAATACCAGCATAAAAAAGAAAAGCTCAAGATACTCTCAATAAAGGTAGCATAAAAAGTTCTCAATATGTTTTTTTGTACACAGAAAGAGTTCAATTTCCTAAGAACATACATTCTTTGATTCACTTTCTTAATAATAGCCTCTGTATTCTGCTGGAACTTTAGAGTAGTATCAAAGATAGTTCCAAGATACTTATACTCCTGTACCCTTTCAACTTCTTCTCCATAAAAGTACACAGGTTTCACCTTTGAAGCATTTTTCCTAAAATCAATTACCATCTCTTTCGTTTTAGTACTATTCAGTTGTAGTTCAACTTTTTTGCACCACTCAAAGAACTCATTGTGATCATTACTGTCATCACATTCTGCACTAGTTAACAAGGATAGAAAAACTGTGTCATCAGCATATTTAACTACATGACATTTATCCTTAGTGCTGCGACATTCATTTGTATAAAGTATAAAAAAGATTGAAGACAGTACACATCCCTGAGAAATGTAGTTCCTTATGCTCAAATATCATTATAAAACTATATATATATATATATATTTTTTTTTTTATCTAGACCAGTCAATGTGCATGTGGAGTCATGAGCGCGAGTCTCTGGTTTCTGTGGGAGCTTCTAACAGCTGCTGCAGTGATGCAATGACTTTACTAAACAGCGATTGACTCTTTCATTTAAAAGGCAGGACATATTCCACCATATTGCATGTTGTAGTTTCTCCCATTCATAAATAATAGGAGTAACGGACCCATTTTTGTATATCTATAGTCTTTGGTGCACCTTTAATGCTTTGCATTGACAAGCCATATAACAACAGCGAGTCTTATTCACTAAGTGAATGTCGCATCTTCCGGTTCACGCAGACTTAAAAGGAACATTTCATTTGATAAATCTGTAACTTTGAGAGAACCTTGCCAGAACGTTAGCCAAAGTTCTGACAATGTCATCTGTTAGCTTGGAAACTAGGAAAGGTTGTGTGGAAAGCCCTTATATCGAGACGGTTTGGGTAATTAGCTAAATTAACATTAGATCAAGGTTAAGAGCAAATTTATGTTATTACTTTTTTTTTTTTTTATATGTTCTCCTGTGCATATAAATAGGAATATTCCATGCAATTTTTAATGTGAGTTTATTAGAATGAGACTCAGTGACTTGAACTTATAAAGCTCAAGCTGCCTTTTTCTACTCATTAAACTGATCCATTACTGGATCAGAACAAGGAGCAGAACAACACTAGAGACTCCATGAACACTCAACTCCTCCAGGTCGCTCAGGTGGAGAGACGCGTCCTGTTGATCAATGAGTCACTGAGCAGGTGGAATGGAAGGTAGACTTTCTCCTCCTTCATTACACCTCTCCTCTTTTTACCCTTCTCTTTATCACTACTCTCTCATTATTTCTTCCAGTTCCTCTGCAGTCTGCTCTTCCTTTTCACACTATAGAATGAGTTGTTCTGGCTCTTTTCTCTCCTTTGGGATTCTGCTGTGTTTGCAAGCTGAATGCTCAGGAGCAGAAGACGACTGAATTCGAAATGATCACAGTCTTACCTGTGAATGGGAGAAAATAATGAACCACTGCCCTCTTTTTTCACACTGACCTAGTGCATTGTCCTTCTGCAGACACAGTTTCATGGGCTCTCGTTTTTTTTGCATGTTGAAAATTTATCACACTGCCCCTATCAAAGCATTTCTGGCTTCCAGAATAACAAATATTAGGCTGTTATGTGTTATTAGATAGTCTCTATGAAACTGAAGGCATGTATTTAACATTTTCAGTTTTATTTAAAACTTTGTTAAAAGTAACAAAATTGATGAGAGTGTGTAAAGAAATCCACCTTCCAAAGCATGTCTTTACAAAATTACACTTAGTAAAAATGTAGATTTTAGACCTTTTTGAAATTTCATTGTCACAGTGAATGAGAGAAATGACCATAGGTCATTCAAAATAGCAAAAACAGCAAATCGCTGGTTTTAAAAGCAAAGGAACCATTATTTGCTCTGTCTTGTATGTTGTCGGTGCCCCGAACCACTTGGTTTTTATCAGCTGTTTGGGCTTTCATTCTGATGGCACCCATTCGCTGCAGAGGTTCCATTGGTGAATAAGTGATGTTATGCTACATTTCTCCAAATCTGTTCTGATGAGCAAATAAACTCATCTACATCTTGGTACACCTTTTTAAGTAAACTGTTCCTTTAACTAGAAAAACCTACAGTAACCGCTGAAACCGGTTGACCAAGGTAAAAGTCAGAAACCAGCACACTAGCATCCAAAACATGACATGCTGGTGAGCAGATTGGTCTTTCAGCAGCGTAAAGGGGATTTCCCTTTTGAAATTGTGGATTATACAGTCCAGCCCCGGTAACAGGTAGTGATCTCCTAGAATCTGATCTGAGACGTCATTTAGAAAATGCATTAATGTATTTATAAGTAACAACATTGCTCAGTTTTCTCAAAATCTAAACATATAGTTATTATTAATGAAATCATTAATCGTTAAATTTAATACCGAATATATGTGGCTTTTTCTGCAGATCATTTATATTTGTCCGGTGGACATTTAAGTATTTATGAACCAAAGTAGGACGAACTGCCTATGCATATTAGTATTGCTTTAATTCATCCAACCAACTTTCTTCTTCAAAGCTTCTTTGGAACAGTATGTATATATATATATATATATATATATATGAAGCTATATATATGAAATTGAATCTCTGGTATGTTACCTTTAAAAATTCATGGGTATTGAACATTTGAATCAGAAATGATGAAGAATGTTATTGAATCAGTCAAGTATTTATTTACAAAGACATACCCAATAGATAAAGGAATATCAATTAGTACACGTTTTAAAGTGACAGCCTAACTCAGTTATTTGACAGCTTTCATTATGGTGTGGATGGTGAAATCCAATATCGGTGCTGCAGGTGTGTGATGCTCTTGAAGAGGACGACAGCATTGGTTCATTCTGACAGCCTGAGCTTTCCATCTGCCCTGAGGCACTGATTTAACTCAACCTGTGACCTCTCCTCTTGTAGGTCAACTCATCCACCAGCTGAGAGGAGCGAGCGGTATTAGAGCAGATTTTCCTTGACAGGTATTTCTGTATTGCTCAGGAAGGTAACGGAACATGTCTTACTAAACCTTTCATTGGGAAATGTCAGAATTTAATGACACAATCTTAAATTTAAGATTAGTCAGACTTAAAACACAAATCTCATGTGGTTTTCATTTGCTATAACTGGACTCATTTCTTGTCTTTTGCAGACGTTTCATCACTCATCCATATGGCTTTTCAGTGGACATCTTAACATTCAGTTACTAAATCATCTGACATTTATTAATGCTAATTTTCACATTTTAAACAGTCATTCTTCCTGTTATAAATAGCCCCTGCAAATTAATTTAGTTAAATCATTTTGCAACATTTGACAAATTTTTGTGAAAAGTGTTTGTTAAAGGGGTCATATGATGTTTTTTTAAAGATCATTATTTTGTGTGTTTTGTGTAACAGAATATGTTGACATGCTTTAATGTTCAAAAAACACATTATTTTTCAAATACTGTTCATTATTGTAGGTCCTCTATGCCCCGCCTCTCTCAAACGCTTCGTTTTCTACAAAGCCCCTCCTTCCGACAAACGCAGTCTGATCGATTGGCCAGCTGATTGGCCGAACACCAAGACAAGAACGCGTCGGAAATGTAACGACCCTTTCCATAATCACAAGCTTCAGCTTTCAAAGTAAATATAAAGACAGTTAATAATGTCCTTAGTTTTACCATCAGTTCAAGCCCGAGAGGGGAACAGAGTCGCGCGACAGACACAGTGATGATGCTCGTATGTATTTGCAGTACACAAGCAGCGGTTAAGACAGCTGACTCCACTGTGATGTGCCCCCCCCCCATCTCTCTCTCTCTCTCTCTCTCTCTCTCTCTCTCACACACACACACACACACACACACACGACGCGTTACTCTACATTGCACAAAACTCCGTATTTGAACAGTCAATAGCAAATACTTAAACTAATAACAAAACATGCTTACAGTCGCTGATTCAGAAGCGCCAGATTGTCATAGCAAAGTCGGAATTGACCCTTTTTTTTTCTTTTTTTTTTTTTTTAGAAATTGCCTTTGTGCACAACCAGCCTTGTACTCTCAGGTTCACGAAACTGTCGTCCATAAAATGTGTTGCACAAATTCGAACATTTGGAATGTGCTGTTCTGTTTTAAACGAATCTTAACCAATGATTCCTAATTGCATCTACTTTCAGAAAGCCAAATAAAGTGCTTTTGCATAGAAACACACAGGGTCTCCCCGACATGGCTGCATCAACGCTAACTGCGGTTACTGAAACCACGCCTTCTTTCTTTGCTTGCACATTTGAGTGGCATTAAGGAAATATTTCCATGTGACATAGACATGTGGGGGCGTGTTTGAATGAGGCGTTTTAGCCCAGTCTGGATCAGCCTTCTCTTTTAGATAGAATAAATAGTTTTGTGGGAGACTTTGAGCTTTGTAACTCTGCAGATGATATACATGCACATTACAGCTACATAACACACTAAAGAAAAGTAAAACAAGAAATCGCATCACATGACCCCTTTAAAAGCTGTTACCGAAATATGGACATAAATAATGTCAGTACAAATTAAGATGGACCTGCTTCTTAGAGCATTTTCATTTTTTATATATTCAGTGTTTGTAAAGGTGAATAGATGAAATACAAGCAGTCCTTGGGAAACGATCTTTATGAATTCATATCACATTCAGGACAGACTTGAACAAACTATTGCACAATTTTATCTGCTGCCACCTACGTTACCTTTCACAGCTGAAATCTCCTGCAAGTCATTCTCACACACTGAAATCCATGTGCGATTGGCCCTTTGCAGGGAGCTTGATTGACAGGCGATCTGACCAATCATAATGCCGAATCCACCATTTTGTCTGACAAACCTGTTGAAAAAAAAACAGCATATGCTGGTTAGGTATGTTTTGAAGCATGGCAGCTGGTTTGAGCAGGTTTAAGCTGGTCCTTAGCTGGTCATGAGCTGGTTTAAACTGGTTAGCTCCTGCTCTGGACCAGCTTAAACTAGCTGCCATGCTTCAAAATATACCTAACCAGCATATGCTGTTTTTTTCAACAGGGAAACAAACCAGACAGGAGAGTAGATTAACGTGGGGGTGGACTTAAAGTCGATAAATGGTTAACGTCTTTCCACGGTTTAAATAAAATACCTTCTGATGTTCATTCATGTTTATTTCATGCTTTATGTAAATATTAAAAGAAGAACAGTTCACGTGCCGCTTGAACTGAGGCGCTACAGCAATCTGTCACAACACATTGAAGAGCCACAAAATGGTATTTATTGTTTGAATTTCTTAAAAAAATGACAAAATTTGAAAGCTGACACTTTGTTTCATACCAGAAGTAACCTGCTCTGTCTTGTCTGTCATCACATTGTCAGTGTCCTCTTTGCTCAGCAATGTATTTTTCACAGAAAAGACAGAACTCATAATTTTGTTTTGAGAAAGTTTCAGCTTTCAAATTGTGTCATTTTTTGCAGTTTTGTGTCTCTTTCAGGTGTCATGACAGATTGCTCAGTTCAAGCGGCACATAAACCGATCATCTCTTTATATTAACTGCACAGAATAAACATGAATAAACATGAGAAGGTATGTTGTTTCAACCACGGAAAGACGTCAATACACAGTTCAAGTTCTATGATTAGTCAGAACGCCTGTCAGTCAAACTCCCAGCGAAGGGTGAATTCTCAGAATAGGGGAAATATATTCATGTAAATACATCTGTTCCATTGTAAACCATTAAGGTAGATGTATTCTTTGTTTATTTCTATGTTTTATATATTTATATAGTGACAGACTGTTAATATAGTGACAGACTCTTTAAAGGAAGGTTCCAGGTGAAATAGGGCAAGTTACTGCACACAGACTGATGACCTCAGAAGACTCGGAATATAGAAAATGAGTCGTATGTGCCACTTTAATGATGCTTTTGTGCACTTTTTAAAGTCATAGTTCACTCAAAAATGATTAATGATGAAAAAAATAGTATGAAAGTCAATGGGGACCAACTGTTTGGTTACCCACATTCTTCTAAATATCTTTTGTCTTCAGAATTTTTATTTTTGGGTGAACTGTTAAATCTCAAAGCTACATTGTATTTGGATGGAAAGAGCAATCCTCTTCAAAATTCCTCCATATATTTCACAGAATAAAGAAAATCATTGCTTTTGAAAGAGTAAATGTTCACATCGGTTTCATTTTATTTAATTTCATTTTTCATTAACTTGCATTTAACCCAAAACAGTCCTTTAAGTGCACAGAATCCCACTACTAACTTCCTGTTACACCGAGAAGCACTGACATTAAACATCACTTAATTTCCATGACAGCGGATGTTTAATGAGGTCACTGAAGTCAAGTGTGATTGACAAGGGCATTCCCCACCCACAAAGAGCCAATCAGAGACTTCACACAAGGATCTAGATCATTCCAGCCAGCCACGGTGGGAGGAAGAGTCCGACGGTCCCCAGAATGCACACCAGCACAAACATCCAGAGGAATATTCTATCAATCACCATGGCAACATATTTCCAGTCTTCCCTCACCTGGTGGGGAAAAAGGAGATTCATTCATTTCAGATATCATGATATATTTTCCACTCGTGTCTTTCCCTCTCAGAATTGATTTTTTTTGGATGACTACTTTCCTGTGAGACCACAGTGTTTTCTGTTTTTTGTAGCGTAGCAAGAACAGTGATAAAAAATAATATCAATATCAAAGGCCAGTTCAAAGTGCCTCAGAAGAACTTGAGGAGAATCTCTGGCTAAAGAGGAATCTAATGTTTCAAGGTTTTTATTGCAAGTTTTTCAATCCTGGATACTCTTTTTTTTTTTACAGTCTGTTTACCTTTAGAGTTCTTTTTTCTTTGTTTATTTTATTTTTGTTTCCCAGGAATACGTCATCCAAAAACAAATTTATTTACTCACCCTCATGTCATTCCAAACCCATATGACTTGAAACAAGAATGTAACCATACAGCAGTTTTCCTGCTGTTTTATATCTAATATTCAGCACAACGACTGAAGAAATCATATTTTTCCTGAGCTGTAAATGTAAGTTTGTAGAAATGTATGTAAAAATTATGTACAAATGTTTTATATTTAAGATTATCACATTTTCAGTTTGTTGTTTGTCACACTAGCTTTAGTCATATAGACTACTTTTATGATTATTTTATTGTGCTTTTTGTCATTTTTGGATCTTCACAGGCCTTGGGCAGTTTGCTTTTGTTGAATGGAAAAGATCAGTGTGAACTTGGGCTGTCAAGTGATTACAATTTTTAATCTAATTAATTATATAATGTGCCGATTAATTAGTCCCGCATCAATTTTGGCTGAAGAATTACCCCTCAAAACATCCTTATTGTGTTACAAAAAGTAGCTTTAGAAAGAGTGAGTGAATGTGTGAGTGATTCAGTCAATCATTCTGCTGATTTCTTCAGACTGATTGAATAAATCATGAAGCAAGTGTTTTAATGAATGACTCACTGAATCTTTGGCTCACTTGATTTGTTCAAAAACGTGTATTCAGTCAGTAACAAAACACTGTTGAAAACACAAGAGTTCAGCTGTTTGGAACTATTTTCTTTGGCAAAACTGAGAAAAACAGACAATATTGACAATACTGTGTCTAAAATTTAACATAATATTAACATCTTGCTATATGAAATCAATATCCCGTGCAGCTGAGCAGATATTTGGGAAAATCAACACGTGTTTGTGTAATAGTGCTAAAGACAAAAATTTCTTCAATTTCTTTGCCCTCATTTCTTGAATTTTAAGGGCGCATAACTGCATTCTCATAGGCTATATCATGCAGTCAGTCATCTTCTGCATCATCTTTTTCAGCAACTGCATGGATGACGTACAGGTCTGGGCCGGGACGGGGTGCATTAAATGTGTTCATTTTAACAAGTTATTTTTTTCCATCAATTTTCTGTTTTCCATCAAATGAACGTGTTAAATTGACTGCCCTAATGTTGACATTTTTCAACACATCTCTTTTTGTGTTCCACCAAAGAAAGGAAGTGACACAGGTTTGGAATGACATGTCGGTGATTAAATGGTGAGAGATTTTTCATTTGTCCTGAAGGTGAACTACTCTTTTAATAGGTAAAACTTACCGAAAAGTCTGAATCCTCTGCTCTCAGATGGTCAGCAATGTACTGAACTCCTTCCAGGGCTTTGAGCAGGGACTGCGACAGATTGCTCCCCGGCTGCGCTGCGTTCAGATCAGTAGTGCTGTCATTGTTAGAGCTGAAGATCTGAGCGTTGGGTCTGGTGCACCTCCCGGCTTCCTTGTGATCAAGCTTCTGCAGACTCATCCCCTCAGATGTAAGACAATGTTGACAACTCCCTGCTCCCAGAACACTCTCTTTGGCTTCGTTTCATGAACAGGTAACGGGGCACCAGGTGTAGAAACAGCTGGCGGACCCAGTGTGGCATGCTGTGCGTGCGGGACGAACGGTGGTGGACGTTGAGCACAAACACAGTGATGATGATGGAGAGAGTGACGAAGATCATGGTGAAGAGGAGGTACTCGCCAATGAGCGGGATGACTAGTGAGGTCGAGGGAATAATTTCCGTGATTAGCAGGAGGAAAACGGTCAGAGAGAGGAGGACAGAGATGCACAGCGTGATTTTCTCCGCACACTCTGAGGGAAGGTAGAAGACCAGCACAGTCAGGCAGGATATAAGCAGGCAGGGGATGATTAGATTGATGGTGTAGAACAGAGGCAGACGTCTGATGATGAAGGAGTAGGTGATATCTGGGTAGATTTCCGTACAGCACTCGTACTTCTTGATGTTGTAAGTGCCGACGGCGTTTACTATGACCCACTCCCCGCTTTCCCAGTAGTCCATCTGGTCTACGTCACTGGCCATGCTGATCAGGTCGATCTTGGCCCGATCGTACGTCCAGGAGCCGAATTTCATCTTGCAGTTTTGCTGGTCGAAGGGAAAGAAGGTGACATCGATGCTGCAGGAGCTTTTATAAATGGCAGGAGGTTTCCATTTGATCCTGCCGTTGTAAAACACCTGGGCTTTAGTCAAGTGAGTCACCGCAAAGTCTCCGTCCGCACTGCAGATTAAACACAAAACTGTCAGACAAAGCCTGCAAAGAAATATCTGTGGAGCAACGTGAAAGACAGCTTTAGTGGTGTCAGTGTACATCACAGTGAGCCAAACTATCAATAAGCCGTGACGTCTTTGACACAATTGTTTCACCATTCAACTCTCAGAACTTTCTTCCTAATACAGCAAATATATTGGATCAAGAGAATTTTAGAGAGTTTTTCTAATTGTTATAAAATCTTCAGTATTCACTTAAAATGCAAATGTGCAATCAGAGCTCATGCAGATGAACAGTTCAACTAAAAATTCTGTCATTGTATCAAGTTAATACAAGTTAATATTATCACATCATTCTGACTTCACTCACACAGCATATTACAACTCCCAAAAAAGCATATTTTTTCCTCCCACTTTGTTACACTTGTGATGTTCCTGGTCAAAAATGACTGGCCTACAAAAAAAATTGTTTTATGCCTATATCATTTTCAAATATAATATTGAATTCAACCTTTTTTTTTTTTTTTACCAAATTGTTTTCTTTCAGTTAGCACAGGATTTGTATTTTATTTTGGAACTGATTGATTATAGGCCTGATTGATCTGAGCTTATGAAACTCAGTTTTTTATTATCCATTAAAAATGATTCAATTATGTGTGTGTCTGTGTGTTGATTTAGGCTACTAGCAATTTTTAAAAAGCCGAAAAGGATTTTCAGCACATCATTTAATCAATAATCAAACAAACATACAGCCTAAATTATACGTTTAAATTATCTTTAACTACACGGCATATGAACATCCATTCAGTAATGATTATAATTTAGTTAGTAATTTAATTTTCACGTGACAGTACGTCAATGAAAGTAACGGTAACTTTGTTGAAGTGAGTCAGATTGTTTGTTGAGTCAATTCCGAGAACGACTCTTCAGACTGATTCAATCTGCTAACTACTGATTTCACGAGTCTTTTTGAAAGATCCTGTAAGAGAACCGCCTCACTTGTTGGAATCGGTCTGCGTGAACAAAGGCTTATTTTCTTGTCATTATTTTGTGTCACGCGGTGTTTTTTTCTATCTGATGTTGATGTCGTTCAATCCAGACTGCAAACTCTATTGAATCAAACAGACGTGGAACGATACCAGGTAAACAATGACAGAATTTTCAATTTTGTGTGATCAAAAAGCTGAAAGTAATAATTCTGGTAGTTTTATGAAGTCAGTGTAACATCAAGGTAAAAAAAAAAATCCTTACTTTACATTACCTTATGCTAATTTTGTAGATTTGACAAAGAACTATTTATAAAAGTACGTTAAAAGTACATGGGTCATTCTTCATTTGTGACGGCAAGTGGTGTCCCTCTACTTTACAACAGTTGAAATTAACTTTAAATACCAATAAATCATAAAATGTTTGCATGTTTGTATTCTGTAGGGTAAAAACAATTTGTGCACTGTTAATAGTTAAATTTTTTGTTTTAAAATACGTATTTAATTGAGTTTTAGAGATTTGTAACAAAATATGGATGTTCCCGCCATACCTTAGAGAGGTATCATGGAATATAATTGCAACAATATAACATTTTTAACACAGATAAAGTGGTTATATTGTGAATATAGATTTTATTCAACATGTACAATTTTATTAAATTGTTTTAAAAAATTCATGTCTGTGGTGTTACAACAATGGATGTCACCCCTTTAAGAAAAGGGAGAATTCTATTTGGACTACTTCCTGTGTGTAAAGGTCACCGCAGGTGCTGGTTGATCTGAGGGGTGCATGCCATGGGGAGTATATTGTTTCTTAATAATTTTCTTAAAGTTAGCTAAATTTCTGACAATTTCATGTGTCACACTTTATTAGTGTCTGTGGTGTTATGTTGATAACTTGCAGATCTGACATATTTTAATCAAAATTTTGATAAATACATACTTATCCAAATATTTCCAAAATGTCCCCTGATCTTGAAATCATCATGATGGCAGCCTCCGTTTTAGAAAAGTCTGGATTTAGGCTGATTTGTCTGTGGTGTTGCTGTCTTTTCTGGTAACACCACAGAGCCTATATAGTAACTTGCAATATAAAGTCTGTGGTGTAAATGACATAGACATAAGTGGCTGTGTCACCAGTGTTTGATTGAAATTATTTAAAATTCAAAATGTTCTTAAGCTTTAATTTTAATGGATATAGTATTTTAAACTAATTGTAAATGCATAGAAATATATTTTATTAGAAAAAAACAAACTAGCATTTTTACAAAGTCTGCCTCTCATTTGCCACCCCAACTGAAGAATGACCCACATTTTAACTGTAGATTTCTAAAACAGGCAACCAATTATACCCCATTTCTGATCAGTAATTGTAATGTATAAATAAGATGGATTTTCTTTAAAACCTAATATTTCATTTAGTGCAAAACCCACACACAATGCACCTTTATCTGAGCTGTCTGTAATTTCACTCGCTTCAACCTGGTATCTTATAAAGGCAGCACAGATCAATATTCATATCAACCCTCACAGTCTAATTCCCATGTCTTCTAGTTATCACTACATGAACAGAAGACATACAGAATTCAGATTAAAGGGGGATTAAAGAGTACAAATATTATGCACCCGTTTCCTCTGTAAGACGCACCACATCACCCTGAGGAAAAGAGTTAACCATTAACAGGTACCCAAAGTGCAGTTTGCCATCAAACAGAATAGCGTGAACACCTTACAATGCTGGAACAGCAGGAGGTTAACGGTGTTTGAGGATGTAGATTGTTAAGAAATGGATTTGGCTGAATTCTGGATTGTTAAAAGCCTCACACACTTGTTATAGAGCACGATATCTGGTCTCCAGATGATCTCGGAGGGGATCCTGATGGAGGTGACATTCTCGTACTCCTCTGGGTTCCAGCGCAGCTTGTAATCGTTCCACTCCTGCAGGGAAACATGTGCGCTCATCACCGCTCACAACCAGCAGGTATGACAGGGGTGAAGAGTGAAGCAACAAGAGCCCAGTTCCAATTAAAAATCTCATTAATGCCCAATTATGGGCTGTTTTTTGATGAAAACCTACCTGCTTTACCCAGACGTTTGTGGTCATCATCTGATTCTTCTCATCCTGGTTTATTATGAAGCAAAATAGGACATCCATGCAGAAGAGAGTAATAAGAGAGGTGGGTAACTCTACAGTGAGCATACGTTGCACATTTTTAAAGAAAAACACAGCATTGTTCACTGTCCATAAACTTTTTTTTTTTTGGTAAAATTAGGATTTTGCTGTGCTGGAGTGCATCTGAGACTCACCACATCAATGAGCTGAGCAATGGACAGGCCAAAGTGGACCAGAACCACATCTGAGATGTTTGCTACTGGACGAGAGAGCTTGTTGTAGTTGCTAAACAAAGATTGGAGGAGTCTTTCTTCCGCATGGGCACGAGCTGGAGTGCTGGAAAACACTGGTGAGAGGATAAAAAAAGCTAAGTTTCCACAGTGCTGGTTAAATCTTCTCTACACCATGACAATTGGATAAAAGCTGTTTCCATTCCAAGCAGTCATTTAACATGCCGTTTATTATTATTTTAGTATTATAATCAAAATTATAATTAATATTAATTCTGTTATTTTATATATATATATATATATATAGTATTATTTTTATAGTATATATAGTATTATTATAAGTATTATTTTTATAGTTAGTTTTTTTTTTTTTTTTTGTCTTTTTGTTGTGGCAAAACAGCCCCTGAGCTGCTCACACCCCCTCATTCACACTGCATCAATACATAAACAGGAAATCGGGTATTGTGTAACTGCAGCGAGTTACTTGTAAACTTAAACTGAAGGTCAGACTTTACCATATACCAGCTGCCGACAGACAGAAAGAAGAAAGAAGACACTCCACGCTGCTCTCATCTTGTCCACCTGATTTCAGATGATAGCCGCCACTGGAACAGAAAACTATTTCCAGTTACGCTAATAAAAGTCAAAATTCCATTTAAAAAAAATCTCTGAAAAGACCCGTAGATCATCTATCCTTAAACTGAAAAAAGACCCCAAAAGTGAAAGTTGAAAACAGCCACAAAAAGTCATTCAGTGTCCAAACCTCTTGTAAAAGTGAGGAGTTCCTCAGAATGCCTCTCTAGCTGTCATTAGACTCTTTTCCCTCCCTTTTCTCTCCTACCTTCTCTCTCTCTCTCTCTCTCTCTCTGTTTTGCTGTTTCACTCTCAGTATCTCTCCTCTCCGGCCCCTCCACCTTCCAATCTCTGCCTATTACGCTGAGTAGATGTTATGCGCTGGAGGCTGCGCCTTATACATGAGAATGTGTCACACAGAGAGAGAGAGAGAGAGAGAGAGAGAGGGCAGGAAGATATTGATCGAGGACAAAATCCTTAAAATGATGTGGCTAAATGCCTTATTTAAAAGTTCTTGATATGTTTACATGAGCATGAATGGTTTTTAATTGCATTTCTCTATTAATGTTTTTTATGTTAGGCTTTAAAGAAATTTAAGATAGCAAAAATCCAGGATCAAAAGAGCAAGCAGGTGTGTGTGAGAGAGAGAGAGGATGGAAAGTCAAAGGGAAGGAGATGTAAACAGACTGAAATATGTCTGGAAGTGATCTAGCGGTGCAGATGAGCAGTGGCAGCCAAACTCAGGATGCTTTCTGCCTATTAATTACAAGAGACGCTCAGCGTTTGTCCCTGATAGCATGAACTTGTGCTGTTAGACTGTGAGCTTAACATTTATTTATCCGTTAGTAATATAAATAGTTCATTCAAGAATAAAATATCTTATATATATATATATATATATATATATATATATATATATATATATATATATATATATATATATATATATATATAGTGGCGGGAGGAGCAAAACGACAGACACAGTGGGTGTGGCGTCAGGCCTCGGAGAGGCTTTTATTCAACAGAAATTTAAAATAAAGTGTCCAGGGGAAAATAAAAGTGTCCAAATAAACGGGGAATCTGGTGTCCTCGTCGTGAAACGCGAATGTGAGGGAAGGCAGTGTTCAGGAAGGAGGGGTCCAGAGAAGGGGCGGAGTCCGGTGGCCGCACGCGCTCCCCTCCTGGTCCGGGGCGCGAGGGGCGGCGGCTTCTGCTCGCGGCTTCATCCTCGGCTGGCCGCGGCATCCATCTGGGGGGACTCCACGGCCCGGCATCCTGGCCCGGCCGGCCGTGTCACGGGTGCAGCGTCATCAGACTACGGGTCCGGCGCTCGCGTCTCTGGCGGCAGCGGGGGCCTCCCTCAGCGCACCCTTCCTGGACCCACGAGGAGACACCAGCGTGCATGCACGGGGAAAGAGACCGGTCTCCCGAGGAGAGGCGCTCCCGGCATAGCAGCGGCCGGTGATGAGGCTCCATTCACATCAGGTGCGCCTCATCACACGCCGCCAGACCGGGCTTGTTTCCGCGCCTCTCCTCTCTCTCACACGCCCACTCCCGTCGGGAGCCTGGTGAAGGGCGGCGAATAAGGGACGGGGTGGTGATGACATGAAAGGGGGGAGGCAGCCAACTCGTCACAATATATATATATATATATAAAAAAAATTCTTACATTCTTATGTGTATATTTTGTCCCCAAAATGTTGTTGTTATTAATGTATTAAAACGATTATTAGAAATGATTAGAATTCTATGATATATATATATATATATATATATTATATATATATATTATTTTTTAAATTATAAAAAGTATAAAATTATGAAATTATTATACAAATTCTTGGATGTATAATATATGAAAATATATAATAATATATAATATATACTATTAGTATCTCCCCCACCCAAAAAATATTCTTATTATTAAAATATTAAATTATTAGACAAATTATTACAATTATATGAAAATATATCATATTAAAATATAATGAAATGATCACATCATTTTCATATTTCGGTAAACTAGCCCTTTAAGAAAACCATAATGCATGTCTTATAAAGAACTAACCACCAAAAGCTGCTATCAGGTGGAGATTAGCATTTTAAAAGAGAGTAAATAAAATATTTATCCATGCTGTTTCCAATCCAGCACACACCTGCAATCCACCAAGAGCCTATCCAAGAAACTGATTAACCATCTGTCTGGAGAGGCAATAAATCAGCCATGGATGACCCACAATTTCCTTATGAATAATACAGATATGAACTGGACATGCAGGGAAAGCTTGCAATACTTTCAGATGCTACATATGAAATGTTTTCCCCTCACAATTGACAGCTGACTTATCACTTGACCTAATAGCAAGACCATATAACCTATTTGTTTACCTACAAACACTAATTGTTGGACACACACCAGCTGCGAAGAGCTATTTTCTGGCTGTGAACGCATCCCCGGTCATCAACATTCATAATTTGTTTCATCAGATGCCATTTGCAAATGCCCACGGAGAATGTCGTCCTCCACACGAATGAATTCGACCTTGAATTGCAATATCCAGACTTTCATTAAGGTGCTGAGAGAAAATACCTGACTGAGATATCCTTCTCTCTCTCTTGTTCACACACACACACACACACACACATATACTTAAACTCAGACATTTAGGATCAATATCATTCTATTGAATCTGAAATTTCCACACCCTGAATGCTTATCTAATGTAACCGCTTGTAATATCATGTCAGCTTTGATCAATAGGCGGATATGATTTGAACCAGGATTACATAAGAGAGAGCAATTCAATGGTGCTTTAATAGACAGAAATATGAGTTTAATATACTGAATTGCATCATATAAAACTAAATTCATGCCCAAGCGTACAGCAACACTCATAAAGCAAGTGGACTCCCAGAATGTCATGTTCACCTTGAACTTACTGAACTACAACTAATTGTTAATCAGTACTGTGGTAGATCTGTTATCCAGTCACAACACCTGTTCACATGTCAGTCCTCCGTAACTCATCACGGTTATTTCTGCATCATGGAATCAGAATTACATACAAGCAGCACATCTGAGCCCATGTATGACCTCTGACCTCAGCAGCGCTCCATATTCTCTGACTGTATGCTTGAACATGTGGGTCAGTGACATGACGCTCATCTTTTGTCCTGTCTGTTAAAGGGATCTTTCGAATTCTGTCATCATTTACTCATTCTTGTTGTTCCAAACAACATATGACTTTCTGTAATCAGTGGAAAATAAAAGAAGATATTTGGAAAAATGTCATTTTAAATGAAAGTTCTTGTGATTTACTGTTGTTTTTGAACTCTTTCATTATATAAAAAAATGAATACAGGTTTGGAATGACATGAGGGCAAATGATGGCAGAATTTTCATTTTTGTGTGCTTTTAATTCAGAATTAATTTTGATAGTTTTTCTTTTTTTTTGCACATACACTCAAAAATATAAGAATATATGTGTATGTACATAGAGAGAGAGAGAGAGAGAGAGAGTGCCGCTCAAAAGTTTGAGATCAGTGAGGTTTTTAAAGAAGTTTCTTATGCTCATCAAGGCTGCATTTATTTGATCAAAAATACAGAAAAAGAACTGTAATTTTGTGAAATATTATTGCAATTTATAATAACAGTTTTCTATTTTAATATACTTTAGAATATAATTTATTCCTATGAAGCAAAGCTGAATTTTCAGTATCATTAGAGAATCATCCTTGAGAATCATCCTTCAGAAATCGTTCTAATATACTGATTTATAATCAGTGTTGGAAACAGTTGTGCTGCTTAATATTTTTTGGGACCTGCGATGCTTTTTTTCAGGATTCTTTTATATATAAAAAGTTAAAAAGAACAGCGTTTATTCAAAATAGAAATTTTGTTTTTACAATATACACTACTATTCAAAGGTTTTGGGTTAGTAAATGTTTTCTTTTTCTCTCTTTTTTTTTTTTTTAACAAATTAATACTTTTATTCAGCAAGGATGTGCTAAATGGATAAAAAGTGATAGAAATCTTTTCTAACAATACAGGTCTTTACTATTTCGAATAAATGCTGTTCTTGTTAAACTTTTTATTTATCAAAGAATGTAAAAAAATATCACAGGTTCCAAAAAATACTTTTTTTAAAAAATGTTCCATAAAAATACTAAGCAGCACAACAGTTTCAATACTGATAATAATTCAGCTTAATAGAATGATTTCTGAAGGATCATGTGGCACTGAAGCCTGGAGTAACGGCTGATGAAAATTGCTGATGACTGATAAAAAGTGCTGCGTCACAGAAATAAATGATATTTTAAAGTATATTAAAATATGAAACCAATATTTGAAATATTTCACAATATTACTGTTTTTTTTCTGTATTTTTAGATCAAATAAATACAGCCTTGACGAGCATAAGAGTCTCTATTAAAAAACATAAAGGTCTTACTGATCCCAAACTTTGGAACGGCAGTGTATATATATAGAATTTTTTTTTTTTTTTTCCAAAAATCAAGTTTTTAATTGTTATCATGTTTTTATTGTTTTATTGTGTTAGTTAGTATAACCCAACTGCAGTTTGATTGAGATTAATTGGAATGCACAATGAAAAAAACATGATTTTTGAGAATTGTTAAAAATGGAGTTGCAAATGAACTCTTCATATGCAAACTCAAAATCATGTGGTGCAACCAACGTGTTGAAGTGTGCAAAACAACCACAAAAGGAAACAAAACTGGAATCTATATTAAAAAGAGGATCCCTGACTACCCAAAAATGTAAGAATATTTCTGAATATTAATTAACTATATATTAATAAACTTATGTTTTTCATCACAAGACATAAGGATGTCAATACTTGATGTTTACACCCAGTGGCGGACTGGCCATCTGGAGCACCGGGAGTTTTCCCAGTGGGCCGCTGTACAATGTGAGCTGGCCCTTTGCGTAATATATATAAAAAATGGATTGTAGTAAATGTATATCCTTCCATCGGCCCAGACGAATGGCCCGGGCCGCGCGGCCCACTTCATTCAAAAATTCTATTTAATTTAGCGTGCAGTGGCTCAGTGCAGCGGCTCAAACGCACTCGTCAATGACAAAATGTTTGAAATAGCCACTCGAAGTGTAGAAGGCGGGATTTACCATTCAGAGATGCTGAGATGCACGTGACTTGAAGCTTGACCTGAGGTAAGATGTAAGCAGCTAAACATGACGAGACAATTCAGCAATATTTGCAAACCATTTAGTTAAACGGCAGACATTAATTTTCAGGAATGCAAACTACTACTGGCCTTTTCAAATTTCTCAGATTTTAATGCCGTTATTCGAATCGTCACAATGTAGGCTATAATGCAGTTTTCAGCAGACATGAGATAAGAGTTAATGCAAATCTGCTTTCTTCCGTGATTTCACGTGTCTAAGAAAATGTTTAAAAATCTATAAAAAACATTCTCAATCTTACTCTAGAACATTGTAAATCTGAAGACTTTTGCTTTCGAGTGCTGTGCATAGGAAAGTGATTTATAGGCCTAATAAAAATATAATTTGCTTATTAATTCACATGCATTAGCCTATTTTATATACACACTGGTGGTTAAAAGTTTGAAATAATTAAGGCTTTTTATTTATTTATTTATTTGAAAGAAGATTGAATTTATTTGATCAAAAATACAGTAAAACAATAGCCTAATATTATGAAATATTACACTTAAAATAGTGGTTTTCTATTTAGGATGTTTTAAAATGTAATTTATTTCTGTGATCAAAGCTGAATTTTCAGCATCATTACTCCAGTCTTCAGTGTCCCTTCAGAAATCATTCTAATGCTGCCTAATTTGCTGCTTAATTATCAGTTATTATTTGTGATCAATTATTAATAATGGTTTTATTATTGGTATAATGGTTCTCAGTTAAAGAACAGCATTTATTTTAAATATAAGTACTTTGTAATAAGTGTAAATATCTTTACTGTCACTTAAATCAATTTAATCAAAGTCCCTTTTTGTATTCTATAATCTTTGATTTAATGCAAAATTGTTGAAGAAAAATATTAATTTATATTTTTTAATCTTACCCAAGACTGAATGGTATCACATTTTCCACAAAAATATGAAGCAGCACAACAGTTTTCAACATTGATAATAATCAGAAATGTTTCTTGAGCAGCAAATCAGCATATTAGAAGGATTTCTGAAGGATCATGTGACACTGAAGACTGGAGTAATGATGCTGAAAATTCAGCTTAGCAATCAATTATATTTTACTATATAGTCACATAGAAGACAGCTGTTTTAAATTGAAACATTATATATTTCACAGTACTGTTTACTGTATTTTTCATCATCAAAATAATTTGTATACTCTTTTCCACAATTGGATCTCTATTCAAAATGATAGATGTCAAGCTCCTGCAAAAGGACAAATACTGAGTATGACCAATAGAAAGGCACCATAACAGTCCACATTCTGCACTACTCAAGTCTTCTAGACGATACCAGAGCATTGTGTCATATGGACTGATAATATTGGTATTTAACTTTAGTGATATTAAACTGTCCCTTGTAAAAATTCTTTAAAATTATTTACTATTTGCCATATACACCAGAAAAGACAACTTGCAATGTCAAGAATATGCCACTCATTTATGGTGTGGTGTGGTGCGGTGTGTTGCAGACCAGGTTTGGTGGGCCGCTCTGTGCCAAAAAGTCCAGAGCCACTTTTTGGCCCCAGTCTGCCCCTGTTTACACCACACCACACAGAATATAGTCATTACATTTAAATTTTCTTTAAAAAATGGTGCAGTAAAGGTTTTCCAAATCTATATGAAAAGAATACATTTCTAAGATTTTGGTGCATTTTAAACTAGATTTTTCTTTATCTTAGATACTTTTTGTTCATCATTTGTCATTGACCACACTGCACATATTCCAACTGTAGTGGTTTAAAGGACTAATACACTCAACTAAGATTTAAAATACTGTGAAAGGCTATTTCTACTACATAAATCCAATCCTAGTCCAAATTGATTTCATGTTAAAACAGTCACTCAGTTCTCGCTGAGATGCAAATGAGTTTTTACGCTCTTGCAACACCATCTCTCCCCTTTACTTTTCATCTTTTCTCTTGCCTTGTGGGGATTAACACCAAACAAATTGATTTTTAAACACAGCTCTCCCTATGCTTCAACCTCACACACAAAGACAGTGGAGCAGATATCAGTAAATCTGTATGATTACAGAGCTGCCAATCAAACACTGCTACAAGGACTTTTGTTTTAAATAATGCAAGAGCGTCTTTATAGAAATTAGCTGCCCTCTATGATACAATCTGAAACACTCCATATATTAATGAGTAATTGTATTTGGTTGCCTTTCATTCTATTATGCATTTCATACAATACATGTGAAGCTTTAATGAATTTCATTAGAGTTTCATTATTCAGGACGTATCTTTTGATTTGATGTTAATTCGTATAACTGCTGGGTCTTTTAGGTTCAGTAGATACTCTTGGATTTCATTTACACACCGATAAGTGCATAATGCATTTAAGTCTGTTTCAGCAGATTGTATTATATGCATCAGCATCACAAATGCCTTTTTATCTTTCTCCTGCATGTGATGAAAGTATGGCCACCTGCTGCAATACTGATGAGGTTGTTAGTTAAGGTTCCAGTGGGACTTTTATGAAAATACATCCGTGATAATTGCAGGAATACACGATTTAAGACCTTTAGCTCGAATCTTTCAGCTGCACACCCAAATATCAAGTGAGGAGTGTCTTTCTGAAGCTTTAGGCTATGCAGTGTGGGGTTTGGATGCTTTCCAGACCTTGACAAACAGCATTAATGGCATGGTCTGTTCTGACTGTGTAGACAAACCAAATTACGGGCTTTAGGATTTTCATTCAGATGGTCACTTTTGATAAACTGTAATATGTAATCGTTTTTGTTCTCCAGAGAGATTGGACTTTTCATGTTGCCGCAACCAAATTGGATTTTCACATTGAGTAGGATGATGGTGCAGCAAATGAACCAATCAGGACCAGACAAACGGTTCTGGATCAAACACCACAGGTGAGAACCAACACTGAAGACATTTAATCAAACTCCCAGTCCTGCTATCATAAGCCTTCTTTAACGGGTGATGTGTCAACTCACAATATTGTTGAGCCACTGTGTTGGAAACGAGTTGAAGATAACTTCAACTTAAGACTCACTGGAAAAACAAAACTGAAGTATTAATATTACTGTGATTGTCAAAAAAAAAGAAGCCAAATGGGGTTGTCTGCTTCTTAAAGCAACCATAATGCATAGTCAGAAAAACAACTTTAACCTGCTTCCTGAACTATTTTAGGATGCCATGAATGGGTTCACCACAATGAATTATTTTGTATACATATTATTATTATTCCTGCTTTAAGTACGCTGGAGTGCCAGACAACAGGGATCTGTCAAACTCAGCTGGACTCATTAACATCAGCCCTGGTCTACACTCATGTATCCCCGACTGAATTTGCCAGCAGGCCTATAATGTATTTCAGCACGGCTTATATCGAAATAAGAGTGGCCAAAGGCAAGGAAAGCGGATCTCCATCAGAGTCCACTAATTATCAATTATATATAATTATTTTAATAAATGATGAATATATTTGCAACCCTGAGGATATCTGTGATGGATGAGCTGCCAGTGGTTTTGCTCTGCGCTATGTGATTATCAATATCCTAACCAGCTTCGTTGTATTTTGGCCCATTTAAACAAAAAAAGGCATCGGGTTTTCCTGATGACCTCTGGCAAATCTGCAGGGTCATTGACTCCAATATCCCGCCAGACGATAGTCAGCAAATACCAGAGCTCTCATGTAACTGATTCCAATAGCGGTGCAATGACCCAGCAAGGACGTTAAGCGACAGAGAAAGAGACAAAGAGGAAGACGCAGAGAGAGAGAGCGTAAAATGGAACACTAAGGAAGGATAGAGTGAAAGGTGGCTGATTTGTAAGATGTTTGGTTGGAGAAGAGCATCGGCTCAGCAGTGTGTTTTCCACAGGTGTTAATAAAGGCAGGAACTCTGTGTCTTTGCTCTTGTGTTTTTGACAGTGGTGACAGATGTCTCAGAGAGGTGCTTCTTTCCTTGCCCTAATAAGAAACAGCTATAGATATGGATAAGACCTGGCCACCCACAGATCAAAAGTATGACATATTTTTAACAAAAGCAATATCAGCTCAAAAACACAACTGCACATCCCACACCGATGCTTCTTCTGGAAGTTCTTATTGTTTTCCTATAATATGGTTTTCCACTATCTAATTAAATGACAAAATTGGATGTTGTTGTTTCGTTTGCGGTGTAAGTTCTCACACTGCTGCGCCATATAATAAAAGCTCAAGATGTCCTGTGTAAGGCCCTTCTCTTTTCCTTTCTGATTGCATTCTGAATTTGAAGGTAGCAGCTGGAATATTACTACTGACAATTGGTTGAGGTGATTTATTGGTCTTTTTAAACTCATTTATTTTTGCTATACACCACTTTTGTTCTCATCTTACAAAATCCTCTTCAAGTTTCATCCTGAAAGTACAATTTTGAAAAAAACACACTTCCTGCATAAATGAAACTGTTTAAGTCTGCTCAGCCTTTTTAAAGGGATAGTTCACCCAAAAATAAAAATACTGTCATCATTTATTCACCCTCAAGTTGTTCCAAATCTGTATGAGTTTTTTTTTCATTTGCTGAACACAAAAGAAGATATTTTCAAAAATGTTGGTAACCAGTCAGTTTCTCCCTATTGACTTCCATAGTAATTTTTTCCATACTATGGAAGTCAGTGGGGAGGGGACCAACAACTGTTTGATAAATTTGAGTAAATGATGGCAGTTTTCATTCTTGGGTGAATTATTCCTTTAAATCTGATTACTGAATCTCTGGCTATATTTCAATGGGATTTAAAGTTAGTAAGTGCAGCAGTATGCAGTGCCAAATATAGTAGCATTAATAGTAGTATGCTTCAGTGTACTGTAGTGGTATCCAGTTATCATTTAGTGTCAGAAAGAAGAAAAAAAGAAGAACAGCTGTAATTGTTTCATTCGGTTCATTCATCACCCTTTAAATGAAAGGTCAAGTCGAGTTTCTTGAATTCGGAGACTTTTAATGCAGTGTGCACTGCTATGTCCCACATATTTTGTCAAATGCAGTGGATCATTTAGACAATTTACATACTGTGCTCTGGTTGCATCCTGTAGTATGCATATTATATTTTGCAGAAATAGTAGTATTTTAGAGTACTATTCCAAAAGCTGTGTGAAATAATGGGGTGATCAAGAAAAGGAGGTTAGGCTGGATTTTCTGCATACATGACTGTTACATAGACAGACTTTGCCCTCTAGTGGCTCTTGACTTGCTTACAGGAATGAAGAACTCTGAAAGTGGACCTATTAATTATAAATTTAGTTTTGTTATTTAGCATTTGATTTTATCCAAAGTGATTTACAGTACCTTAACTGACGGCACATGCCTCCTTCAAGTTTCCTGTAAAATGAGAGCAGGATTGTGATCAGTATCTCTTAAATTCTACTTCGCGGCTAAACCTGCTTTGTGTAATGCAGATCTGTAACCTTTAGGCCACCAGCCTAAAGTGACAGACTTTCTCATCAATTACTACCACTGTCCATGACTTTAAAACTGGAGTAAGAATATTTTTCACATCTAGACATGAGGCGTCTTGTAAAATCAAAATGTCATTTTACTTTTCGAGAACCTCATTACGTCTTTTTGGCCACTGTGAACCTGATCATATTGCAGTATAATTTAAAGACAGACACTCAGAGATATTATTAGATGAAAAAGATTCTATAACTACTGTCATATTCATGCTTTCAGACAGCACTCGGAGCAGCAATATGTGAAAATTCATCTGAGGTATGCAGAGAACCTGTGAAATCACAGACAGACCACTGAGCGGAGAGGGGAAAGAGATGGGTTATGACAGAAATGTTTCCACAAAAATATAAATCAGCAGAACTGTTTTCAACATCAATAATAATAAGAAATGTTTCTTGAGCAAATCAGCATATTAGAATGATTTCTGAAAGATCATGTGACACTGAAGCCTGGAGGCATGATGCTGCTGATTCAGCTTCGTGTCACAAGGAATAAATGACTTTTTAAAATACATTACAATAGAAAACAGTTCTTTCGAATTGTAATAATATTTAACAATATTACTTTTTAATGCATTTTTGATCAAATGAATGCAGCCTTGGTTGGTGCGCATATATAAGAGGATTCTTTCAAAAACATTAAAAATCTTAGCTATACCAAATTTTGACTGGCAGAAACAGATAGGCTACATTTTAAAAATGTATTTTAGATTTGCATTTTTCTTGTATTATGTTTAAATAATTTATAGTGCACAAACACACTAGGATTCCAGCAAGATTAATTAACACAAATTTTCTTCTTCTAGAGTCCTAGAGTAATAGAGTCAGGAGAAATGAACAGCACAAAACCACACTGCAGTTTTATGTGTTACAAAGAGTATAATGCAGCTCATCTCAGTGTGTACTTTTGCTCTTTCAAAGATTCTTTCTGACCTGCCCTGAGAAAAACAGCCTTGCTACATTATACTCTAAAGAGAGACACTCTTCATTCTCGTTTTCAGGGCTTGAAGACTTCTAGGTCATGATTCATTTTAGTATTACAAATCTTGTTCTCTGCTAAGGCACAAGTATCCTCTCTTTCTTTTCTCTTTGTGCTCTGTGTTATACATATTTTAGAACCAGAGGTGTCTTATTTATGTTTGTCCTTTTTATTCCCACTTCTTATTGTTTTTGGCCATGCTGTTTTACCAGAAGCAATCAAGTTAATGTTGTAAAATGGCCTTACTTTCACAAGTATGGAGGCCTCCATAGATTTATTTTTAGGTTCTGGCAAGTACAACCTGCCACAAGAAATATATTGCCTTGTCCAGCATTTTGTCTGAGATGGTCCTTCTCTGGACCCATCAGGATGATTTATCATAAAGTAGTCATTAAAACAATTTGCAGCTCAGGTTTTTTCAGTACAGATTATATATGTGACCCTGGACCACAAAACCAGTCTTAAAATCTTTGGAAATGGCTGTAATACAGCCAAAAATACAGTATATGGGTCAAATTATCCATTTTTTCTTTTATGTATCATAGGATATTAAAAGTAAAGATCATGTTCCATGAAGATGTTAGTAGGTGCTATACTGTAAATAACATCAAAACTTAATTTTGGATTAGTAATATGCATTGCTAAGAACTTCATTTGGACAACTTTAAAGGTGATTTTCTCAGTATTTTGATTTTTTTGCACCCTCATTTTCCAGATTTTCAAATAGTTGTATCTCGGCCAAATATTGTCCGATCCTAACAAACCATACATCAATGGAAAGCTTATTTATTCAGCTTTCAGATTATGTAGAATCTCAATTTTGAAAAATTGACACTTAAGACTGGTTTTGTGGTCCAGGGTCACATTTATAATCTGTACGGATTATACAGTACAATTTAGCCCTGATTAGAATAAATTACATTTTAGTTCTTGGACTTTGGTTCATCTAGGGTGTTTTTTTAAAAGCTGTGATGTTGACTTGAGGCAGAGGATTAAACAACTCTTTGCTTTTTCATGAGGACCTAATGGCCTTTCCAGTGCATACTGTGTCCTTGGATACACCTGTTGTTTTAGAGGTTGAGAACAATTAGAGAGACATTTGTTCATGCTATTTAAGGAACAGTTCATGCAAAATTGAAAATTAGCTGAAAATGATCCCACCCTCAGGCCATCCAAGATGTAGGCCTAGAGGAGTTTGTTTCTTCATGGGGACAGATTTGGAGAAATGTAGCATTATCTCACTTCACCATTGGATCCTCTGCAGCAAGGTTATTTTCATAAACGAAAACGATTGATGGGAAAAAATTTTCGTAAAGTGAAATAAAATAAATGTCAAAATATTTGAAAAACTAAAACGAAACTAACAACAGTTATTGAAAAACTAACTGAAATAAAAAAAAACAAAAACGGCTGTTTTATGCAGATAATGAATTCCTGCACATAGCGGAAAAATATACAAGCTGTGTGACAGTTTAGGGAAATACCTGTAAATGGCACATCATGCACAGGGTTATCTGATGGAGAGACGCAAAGCAGTTTAAAGCAGAGTCCTGCATGGGTCCTGGTGGTGGCTGTGCACGGTGCCAATCTGCATAAAAATAACACTAGTTACACTTTCCAGTGGCAGCAATGCATGCGCAGAGCTGGTGCACAAAGGCATGTGATACGCCTGTCGCGGTGCTGCCACAGGCCGCGTGGGCAGGGTGCTCAGGAGGCCATGGCGGAGCAAAGGGGGCTCAGAGGCCATGGCAGGTGGTCCTTGTGGCCGTGGCTGCGTTCCTCGGCTGACCACTCCACTCCACTCAGAGCTCTACTGCCCCAATCAAGGAGCCCTCCAGGAGGCTGGACAGACCCAGGGAACAGGATAGGGACCATGACAACCCTAAGAGCCTGGCACGGACTGGGACAGCCCTCGGGGCTGGGCAGACAGGACAGGAACAGGACAGCCCTCCGGGCTAGACAGACAGGACAGGAACAGGACAGCCCAGGAACAGGAAGCCCTCCTGGGCTACAGCTCGGGAAGCTGAGGCTACTTCTGGGCATGACATGACTGGGGGCCTGCAGGGTGCACTGCAGCACTTCCACCAGCGACAGGGAGGCAGCCCTGCCCCAGAGCCAGTCTCCATGGACAAAGCAAAGGTTGTTGCAAATATTTATGAGGCGACAAAACATAACCGGCACTCCTGGCCGGAACATGGACTTGATCCCACGGACGGACTCTTGTGGCGGCCCGGCCAGACAGTCAGCAGCAATCCAGCGGGCTTAGGTCATGGCCCAGGCGTGAGCGTGAACTTCTAAGAACCCTTGGACGCGGACATAATCAGGCGTGGACAGCTTAGAGCAGCGGCTGTATTAATCTAGAGCCCCATGTGGCGACGGTAATTCCCAGGGCGAAGCTGGAAAGAGCAGCGGCCAGCAGACTCGCGGCGTTCTCGGCAAACTCCATGTACGCGGGCTATGACGGAAAGGCGACGGCGACTTCACGCTACGGGACAGACAAACAGGAACAAAAATAAAAACAAACAATAAGCAGGAGTGAAGAGCGCTTACTGTTGGTCTGCATGGTCTTCTGTCACGGTGCACACACGAGGAGGATACAGGAACACACAGGCAGTTAAACTCGACTCATGAGTGCCAGCAGTGACAAGTAGAGGTAAGGTGGCTAGACAGGAACACAGAGATGTGGTAGACAGACCACAAAGCTGAACAGACTTTTTCAGACAGCCACACAGGCTAATGACAAGCACTGGCTGGTGTTCATGTCCGCAGGCACAAGGACAGAAGCAAGCCAAATATGGACACAAGAGGCGGGAACACATGACACACACGACAGAGGACTGACAACGCCAAACCTTTCCATTAATTTCGGTGCAGAGCAGATGCCTACAAAAACCACGCATCATCTTCAGCGGCAATGACATCACCAGCGAGGCTCAGTTCGTGCAGTTCACCTGATGCGTACACCTTCAAACAGGTAAGGGCAACAATCTTTTCTTTTGTAATTATTTCAGTGTTTCTGCATTACGTTACATGGTGTCATGTGTTAAAATGGCAGCCTATGCATTGAAATTAGTTGTTAGTGGAACAGGCTGCTCAGTTAGCACCTAGGTGTGCCTCACAAGTCCTGAAAAGTGAAGCTGTGGGCTCTTTGATCGCCCCCTGGTGGCTGGCTGCAGTACAAGTCATAAACCCCACTCTCTTCTTGTTGAAAGTGAAAAGTGAAAGTGACCTGACGTGACATAGGGGAGAGCGGGGCACAAAGTAACACTTTTTGACTTTCTCAAATTATGTAAATCCAATTCGTGTTCAGAGTATAATTTTTTATCCACAGTAAATTTCACACTTGTCTAGTACAAATATGTCTCTCTTTGTTTCATAAATGCAGGCCTCTAGTTTTCTATTACCCTCTAAAGCTGGAAGTGAAGTAACAGCATTGCCCGTGGGTAAAGGTGCAGCTAATAACAACTGAGGCAGATATGTATGACCATATGACACCCTAAAATGTTGTACGTTATGAAAAATATTTTAGATATAGCTAAATATTTTGTCAATAAAATAAAATATTTATTTTAAACTTGAAATAATAGCGTTTTTAACAATTAAAAATAATCTGATTTTGAGTTTGACAATGAGAGCATGTACAACCATACCCTGGGGCGGCCCACATATAAACCAGCCAAAAATGCTCAACTGTCTTGAAATAATAATTTCTGAACATTAAACATGATTGTCAATCTTTATTCACCTGTTTCTAAATCGTTTCTCATTAAAATGTATTAAAGTAAATAGTGTGAGACCATAGCTAATAATCACAAATAGCACAACAGGGCAGATTATATGTAAGTCCTGTACCCCATCTACGCAACACACAGGTACAAACAGTTAGTGTCTTTTCTGCTAGTTATCGAGGCATTAAAAAAACTAATCTAAACTGATAAATAACAGTTAGATTAAAATAATGGCAGAATTTGTCATTTTAAGTGGTAACAAAACTGAGATGAAAAATTTATTAAACACAGAAATATAAAACACCATATGGTAAATAAATGTTCAGCGATATCTTCGAGCTTTGAATTTTGTGTACTTTTTTCTATGTGTTATGGTAACTAGTAAATGCTATATTAAATTTGGATTTGCCTGCTTTTCCAGTGACAAGCATTGTGGTACAACCTAACCCCATTACTTTGTGCAGCTCCCTACGGCCAAATATGGTGACCCATGTACTCGGAATTTGTGCTCTGCATTAACCCATCCAGTATACACAGCAGTGATGAACACACACACACACACACAGCGCAGTGGAAAGACATTTATGCTGCGGCACCCGGAGGAGCAGTTGGGAGTTTTAAATTCCCAACATAACTCATTTCCTAAGTGGGCGTGTGAGGGTGGAGAGAGCGCTGTACATTCACTCCCCCCAACTACAATGCCCGAGACTCAAACTTTCAACCTTTGGATTACGAGTCCAACTCTCTAACCATTAGGCCACAGCTACCCCATTAGGCCACGACTTGAATGAGACTTAAGTCAAAATAAAATAAATTACACTTCCAATACAATTTTCCGAAATATGGTTTCGGTCATTTAAGGTAGTTGTTATCATGCTGATATTGTTCGTTTTTGTGATTAAATTTTATTTTAGCTAGTAATTTAATGCTATACGGAGCATGTCGCTATGGTTGATCGGGTCCACCTCACAACACTACTGTGCAGACTCTGGTTCCAAATGATGTCATTTTCTCAAGATGGCAACGGCCATACTGACATCCTTTGGCTTCCCTTTTCTATAGTGGAAGGAAGTGGAGACGCGTCTTCCATCTTTTTTTACAGTCTATGGTTAGCACAGCTGGTAGCCTACAATTGACATTAGCATAAGCTAACTTCGATTATATATAGACCTGTTGCCGTTTTAAATAAATAACTAAAATAATTTTTAATCATGTTGTGACATAGGTCTTCAGCTTTTAGACGTGGCTGATGACAGCACTATAAATCAACCAACCCAATATCGCGTGATAAGCGTTATCAACTTATCATGTAAAAAGTCCACACATTTACCACATTTATTTTTTACCATAGTAACTGTTGCTCAACCATGTCATGTGTAACCAATGCACAGTAACTACAGTATATTTACCATGCTTCTCCCACCGTAACGGTAGTTTTACTGTGGTATTTTTTTAGTTAAAGCTCAATAACCACAACACTTACTATGCGGGTTTACAATAGTAAACGTAGTTTTACTGTGGTATATGTAGTTAAAGCACAATAACCACAAATTTTACCATGGTTTTACCACAGTAACTGTGTTTTTACTGTCTACTATTTGTAAAGCACAGTAACCAGCACACTTGCCACGCTTTTAATATGTTTTTGTGAAGTAATTGTAATTCAATATTTTTTTTCTGTCTTGCAGTTACATCAGATCACATACTCCAGCAGCTCTTTAAAGAAGCCTTCTCTCTCTCAAGTTCAAGTTCAAGTTGCTTTATTGGCATGACATTTGTGTTGCAGTATTGCCAAAGCATTTGAATACAGAATAAAATATAGAATATGATTACACCATAAAAGTAAAAAAGGAGACAATAAATGAGAGAAAATAAATAAATAAAATAAAATACAAATAACAACAGCAGACAGTATTTCTAATATTAATAATAATAATTACAATTATATACAATGAAGAATGTCAAATAAAGCAAATGAATGCAATAAATTAACCATTTCGTATGGTGTGTTTAGAGCATTGGTTTCAAACTCAATTCCTGGAGGGCCGCAGCTCTGCACAGTTTAGCTCCAACCAGTTCCAAATCACACCTGCTTGGAAGTTTCTAGTAATCTTGAAGAGCTTGATTTGCTGGATCAGGTGTGTTTGATTAGGGTTGGAGCTAAACTGCAGAGCTGTGGCCCTCCAGGAATTGAGTTTGAGACCAGTGGTATAGGGTATACATATTTTGCAGCTACTTTGACTGCCATCTCATCCTCTCCGAGTATATAGCATAGTTTCACTGAGTCATCCAGAGAAAAAAACAAACAAACAATTCAATACTTCAAACTGTAGAAATTTTTGCCTTGTAGTGGTGTATTTGGGGCAGACAAGGAAGTGTTTCTCGTCCTCTATTTGATTTAAGTTGCAGTGTTTACATAATCGTTGTTCTCTCAGTATCCAGGATTTTTTTTATGTCTACCTTTCTAAGTCATGGTCACGGAGTCGATATCTTGAAAGGATTTGTCTTTCTTTTAATTGATTGATAAGTAATTTGCCAGTTGTGTGGTTCTGTTTAGGGCTGAATAACACTGGAGTTTGGTTTGGAGGTCAAATTCACTTTTTAATTTTTCATCATAATTATACTTCAGATTTTTGTCAATTTTTTTTATGAATGTTGGGGTTGTGGTTGGAGTTAGACTCATCTTGAGTTTCATTCATTAGTTTAAGCACGAGTGTATTTAGAGGATGAGACACTTGTTGGGGTTTCATTGGCAAGAAGGGCTTTATATTGAATAGATTCAGTGTCAGACTGACCCAGGTAATGCCAGAATTGAACAGCTCTTTTTTTTTTTTTATTTCAATGTGTAAGGGGTATAAGCCCAGTTCAGCCCTGCAGGCATTGTTAGAAGTGCCTCTGTTTACCCTTAGAATGTTTTTTTTTTTTATTCCAATTGTGTTCTTTCTGTTAAAGTTTTATCCCAATTTTCAAACTTTAATATTGGTCCCCAAATTTCACTCCTGTACAGTAGAATTGGTTTAATGATTGTGTGATATAATTTGATCCATGTTTTAATTGGTAATTTTAATTGGCCAAACTGTGATTTTTATAGCATAAAATGCCCTCTGGGCCCTCACATTCAAGGCTTTCACAGCCAGACTGAAGCCCCCTGATGCCGAGATCTCAATGCCCAGGTAAGTGTAGTTGGTGCTGTGCTCGAGAACTTCTCCTCTGTAAGTGAACTGGTATCTGTTTCCCTGAGACCTGGCCTTCTTCTGGAACACCATGACTCTGGTTTTGTCCAGGTTGACTGTCAGTGCCCATTCCTCACAGTACTGTTCCAGCAGGGCCAGGCTGTGCTGGAGACTCTCTCTCTCAGCTTTTCCTTTCCTATTTTTCTGAACTGTAATCCATAAATCATTTACACATAGTTTGCTCCCTCTCTTTCTATGGTTCATCATGACATATTTTTAAATCTCAGAATCAAATTGTAACCAACTCGAAGCTCCCAATGCTGATCTTAAAGAAGCCGTCAAGGAGGCTGAACAAGTCCTTCAAAGGTTCAACCCTTCACAGTAATGTTGAAGACATTTAGCTTTAACTGATTTGCTTTAAAGAACGCATCCTTATTTTATGTGTTAATAATAACTTAAATATTTTGGTCACAGATCATTTTTAACACACTGTTTCAACATGTATATATTTCTCTTTGTTTCAGCTGAAAGGGAAGACCAAAGGAAGGCCTGTCATGGGATTTGAATTTGGCCATACTGTGCGTTTACGGAGAAGACCAAAAGCTGCAAAGGCAAACATTTCCAATGGTATGTCTGTGTTGGTCTGAGCACCTTGA
>JAFVLL020031133.1:0-40518 GCA_021397915.2 Tor tambroides
CGTAAATGGGATATTTCAGTTTTTTATTTTTAATACATTTACAGACATTTCTAAATTCCTGTTTTCACTTTGTCATTATGAGGTACGGAGTATAATGAGAAAAAAAAAATGAATTTAAACAATTGCAGTATTAGGCTGCAACATAAAAAAATTGAAAAAATTTAAGGGGGTCTGAATACTTTCCGTACCCACTGTATATCCCAGTTTCATTTGTGCAGTATTGTCCCTTGAGAAGATATGCTAAAATTGTTGCTGAAATATGAGGGGTGTACTCACTTTTGTGAGATACTGTATGTCTAGAATCATTTACACGTTTTCATTTAGCATTTAATTTTATTTGCATTTATTCAAAGTGAGGTTTTGAACAACAGCATAAATCTTTATACTTGGTGTCTCTATGTCTTGGTGTACCGTGGATGTAAAAAGTCTACACACCCCTGTTAAAATGCCAGGTTTCTGTGATGCAAAAAAAAATGAGACCAAGATAAATCATTTCAGAACTTTTTTCACCTTTAATGTAAACTATAACCTGTACAACTAAATTAAAAAAAACAAACTGAATATTTTAGGAAAGGTGGAGTAAAAAAAAACAAAAACTAAAATAATGTGGTTGCATAAGTGTGCACACCCTCTTATAACTAAGGATGTGGCTGTGTTCATAATTAAGCAATCACATTCAAACTTATGTTAAAAAGGAGTCAGTATACACCTGCCATCATTTAAAGTGCCTCTGGTTAAATCCAAATAAAGTTTAGCTGTTCCAGTAGGCTTTTGCTGACATTTTCTTAGTCACATCATTCAGCAAAAGCCATGGTCCGCAGAGAGCTTCCAAAGCATCAGCGGTATCTCATTGTTAAAAGGTATCAGTCAGGAGAAGTGTACAAAAGAATTTCCAAGGCATCAGATATACCATGGAGCACAGTGAAGACTGTCATCATCAAGTGGAGAAAATATGGCACAACAGTGATATTACCAAGCACTGGATGTCCCTTCAAAATTGATGAAAAGATGAGAAGAGAGCTGCCAAGAGGCCTACAGCAACATTAAAGGAGCTGCAGGAATTTCTGGCAAGTACTGGCTGTGTAGTACATGTGACAACAATCTCCCATATTCTTCATATGTCCAGGCTATGGAATAGGGTGGCAAGAAAAACATCCAAGCCCGGCTAAATTTTGCAAAAACACATTATAAGTCTCCCAAAAGCATGTGGGAAAATGTGTTATGGTCTGATGAAACCAAGGTTGAACTTTATTTTATTTATTTTTTTATTTTCCCTTTCCTATAAGATTTCAGTTTGTTTTTTAATTATGTTGTACAGGTTATAGTTTACATTAAAGGAGAACACAGAAACCTGGCATTTTAACAGGGGTGTGTAGACTTTTTTATATCCACTGTAAATGCATTAAAGTAGTGTGCAGATATGCTTATTACATAATATCAATCTATACTCTATAGTTTTAAATCTATACTTTTAAAGATTTTTTGGTCAGCAAACCTTTAAAGCAACAGACAGCTTTTCAACAACAGACCAATCAGAAAACATTTTAGAGATGCTTTATGAACATTTATGATATCATAATATTATAAATATATAAATAAAATAAAATAATATAAAAACATATATAAAAACAATAATTTATTTATTTTTAATTAATTATTTCAATAAATAATGAATAAGATATAAGAATTTAGGCTGATATTGTCTAAAACTCTACTTTGCCTAAGGCATTTCCAAACTGTTGGAGGTCACTGTATGAGATGTACATATGTGTATATGAGATACTGTGTATATGTTGAAGTAATAGTTGACTCACATATTCAGGCTTTCATCATTTTGACACTTATTACTCTGGCGTTTCTTTGCCAGGGTTTCACCTTTCAAAGCCGGTCTGCATTAACATCTGTTTTCAGCTCTGATAACAGCACCGGCCTTTTCAAAGCCCAGAAATATCAAGTCACTCAAAACACATTGTTTATGATGGACGAGGCTCCAGGCTATGACATGAAAATTTATAAATAATTATTTCCCCAGTCAGATAATAAATCAAAGACTGAGGCATCTTAGAAATACAATGGGCTTCCCTCACTATGTATACTCTTGTTTTTATACTGTATCCAGTCTGTGTTGTAGAGAAGCAAGAAGACTCACTCTCTCTTTCTTGCTTGCTTGCTCGCTTGCTCTCTCTATCTGTCTGCTTTGGCTTCTTCCATTCTCTAACTAAAGCCTTTTACCTTTGCCTACAGGTGACCGAGACAAGGTGCATGGGAAATCTCTTTGTGGCTTGTGAGAGATACTGAAAAGGAAAGAAGAGAGACAGGGACTGTATGTAAGATGTACTGAGAGACAAATAATCACACAAAGAGGAATTGAAGAGGGAAGCTACATGTTCCAGGATCTTCATCCAGGTTATATATATATATGTATATATATATATATATATATATATATATATATATATAAAAACACTGTATGTCCGAATTTGGTTCATGAACAAAGACCATTTGAGAAGCTCTACTCTAGTCCTCCATTATTTCCTCCTTGATGTCTAAATTAGAGATGGACAGTTCGGACAAGTCATAAACGGTCTGACACAGCTGTCTCCTTAAATGAGAGACAGGATTTTCTCACTCTGTCTTCAGGCATCAGGGCTTATTAGACCTGTGGAATTCAGAAAGCATGTGAAATATGCAGCTCACTCCACTGCCTCCAGGAACATAAACACACAGATCACTGACACAATGCAGTAGCCCCTCACTGCAGAACACAAGATCCAGTGGGTGTGGTTGGATCCACATCTAGGGGGTGGAGATTGGTAGGTTTAGGGGTGGAGATTGGTAGGTATATGGAAGATGGGAGGAGTTGGATCTAGATCCAACCACGCCCCCTGGATCTTGTGTTCTGCAGTGAGGACCATCTCACACAGTCTGACTCACGTTCTGTATGCAGAATAGAGTTCATTTATTTTGGACTGAACTAGGGTAAGATGAGAAAGAACTGGGGAGTGAGAAGCATACATCTGAATGTTAATCAGCCATAATCAATATCCTTGTGGTTCATGGTTATTGATCAGGAGAGGAATGTGTTATACCAATTTATTCACTACATTAGTGATATATGAAATACTCTCAGGGATACTTAGAGTTTGAAAAGACTACTGGCCACTACTGGTTTGGTATTCATATGGAAAAAAATAAATACTGTTGTAAGGCTAAAACTGCAGTAATCACTTTATCTATCTTTTGGTCTTCATCATCCATTACATAAAGGGAGCTAGTATGGTCAGAAACAGCTCCACTCAGAGCCTGAGCACAGCTAGACATACTCATGTTTCAGTTGCTGTGTAGTTACATTCTTTGCATTGTTTTCTTAAGACTGAATAATAAAGTCCCAAGGCTTTTTACCTGCTTTTTGCTAATTACATACATATAGAGCCATCTTCATATCATTCTAAATATGTATGCTTCTGTATGTCATTTTCTGAAGGGGTGCAAAAAGAGAACCGTTTTGCATAAGAATGTTTTCATGACTTGAATGTTCTTCTCCAAAAAGGTCAGAAAACATCATTAACGCATAATACATGACTGTGCTATTTTCCAGTTTTCTGAAGTCAGAAATTTGGATTTGTGACCATTTAAAGGAATAGTTCACTCAAAAATAAAAATTTGGAGAAATGTAGCATTATATCACTTGCTCACCAATGGATCCTCTGAAGTGAACGGGTGTCGTCAGAATGAGAGTTCAAACAGCTGATAAAAGCATCACAATAATCCACAAGTAATCCACACCACTCCAGCCCATGAGTTCACATCTTGTGAAGTGAAAAGCTGTGTTTATAATAAACAAATCCATCATTAAGGTATTTTAACTGTCCTATCTGACTAAAATACAAGTTCGTATCCTAGTTGAATCAGGAGAGAAATATGCAGCGATGATAAGTAATGTAATGCTAAATTTCTCCAAATCTGTTCTGATGAAGAAACAAACTATCCATATGAACCCCTAGAATAGGGGCCAGAATTCTATCGGCAAACAGCAGATAATGCTTTCACTCCATTTTTCCACCTCAAGTTCCCAGATACCTTAAGCTTGACTGTCTTGTCACGGCTTATTTGATGAAGATTACGCTGCCAGTGTAATTCAGTGCCATTACAGCCAGGGCACACCTATAAGAGCACTTAAAAAGCCAGACGACTCATCATAGACTAATTCCGTCAGACAGAAGGGCTTTCTCACAGTCTTCCTTCACAAACCCCGAGATCAAACGGAGAAGCCAGGGGCTGCAGCTGCCGTTGCTCACGATTTCTCTTTTCTTCCCCCTTTTTCGCCCTCTCCTACCACCAAAGTGCTTTGTTCTCAAGGGAAAATGATTGTCACCGATGGGAGTAGTTCTCAGATTTTCTAAAGCATCTGGAGAGTGTCAAAAGAGGAGGTGCTGTCAAAGTGAATTATGGGATAAGGCTGCTATTTTTTCTGACTTTTGGAGACGCTAATGTGACACCTGGAGTTTCATATGTAGCAAATATTCGAAAACTTTTCACAAATGGATCCTTAACTTCATTTGGTGTGCTTTGTGACGCAAAATCTGCCTTGTAGAAGCCATTAAAGGCAAAGTATTTGGGTCATATATCTTTCCTAATGTAATCTGTCACTTTTACTCTCGGGATGTTATGACTGACAATAGCAGTTGTAAAGATCGGCTGGGTTTTGACTATCAGGAGAATGTGTTTTGAGAGCGATGCCGGCATATAAGTTAGTTTATTCAAAATCTAAGCGAAAACATCTGATTAGCCGTAATAAATCTCTATAAACTTTAGCTCTCTTTATAGCTTTGATTATCTCCCTGTCAAGCCCTTTTGCAGTGCAAAATGTTGCTAAATAGCATTATGGGTAATGGAATTCCACTGATTAAACACAGGGTAAAATTATGATGATGAACTCACCGTGTGAAAATGGGACGGGGGAAAGATGATGCTCATTCTGAACTCCCGTCTGCGATTTGTTTAGTCGTCTGAGTTAAAACTGCATTTATGGCCACTCATTCCATTTGTTTGGAGAAGATAACGATGTGCCTGTGGTTCATTTAGGAGATGCACTGAGATTTAATTTACCTTATGGGATAGTGAAAGCAATTAAACTGGGAAACATTTTATGTTGCAATTACTATAATTTCATGTTATTGCTCACACAAATTGGCAGATATTATAGCAGCGCTCATTTGTACTCTGAATTGGGAGTCTTTGCTTATATAGACTTGCCTTTTGTTTAAAGCAATTGGAAGACCTGGGGAGCTTAAAATTGCCTGCGGGGGCAATGGTTTTCATTTTGTTTTTTTGTTAACATTCACTTGTTAAGGGTGTAGTGGGACATCTCGGAAAATGCTAACTTTAGCCTGATAGCACTGAAAGCGAACGTCCCACCCTCCCTGCAATCGCCGTCCAAAGCCACGCCCCCTGAACGCACATACGCTCAGAGAGCGGAATACCAGAGACAACATTAAATTACTACATCAACTGTTTCCAATAACAGTCCTCACGCTCTCCCCGCTCTGCACATTTCATATATCTTATCACGTCGGACTTTTGTTCTATTTGACCGTAAGTCATAAGTGCCCTGCGAAGTGGACATCACCAGAAATTCCGCCATGATTCCAGTTCAAAGCATGTTCCATACAAAGGGCAATAAAGTGTGCAAGATGTGAATTTAAATTGTATTTATTTACAGAGGTATATTATGTCACACTTCTCTATAAAGTTTCGTTTGTGTGTAAAGACGCTGCGCAGTGCAATCTGCGAATGAATGTTCCGAGGTGAAATAAATTTCCGACGGATTTTCCCTGCTCAGGGAGTAGGGAGCAATGGACACTGTGTAGGGAGCATGTCAATCGGAACACAGTTCATGCACGTAGCTCTCTTCTAACGAGCTGGTTATCTGATTTAGGTGTGTTAACTAAGCGAGACATGCAAAATATGCAGAGCGGGGAGCGCGAGGACTGGAATTGGGAACCGCTGGGCTGCAATGTGTCATTCAGAGGTGAGAAAACTTTATAGCACAGTTAGTAAAAGTACTACAATACCAGGAAGATGATCAGGTTGTTGATGTTGTCTGCCATTCTCGCTCTGTCTGCACAGCGTGCGTCAACGCGCTGATGACGTATCGTGTCTGCGCGAACAGGGTGCGCAGAGGTACGCAAATACATACGTTGACAGACAGGTAGAAAAGACAATTAAAACGCTCGGACTGAGCGTTTTGATTGGACGAACATTTCTTGGTCCTACACCTTCCACAGAATATATAAATACAGATAAATACATTTAGACCACTTAACTTAATGATTGCTATCAGGATGTGAAGAGACTTTCAACCAGAATAACAAAAAATGTTTCTGAAGACAATCACCTATGACACCTTTAAAGAAAGCTATTAGTGTTTATTTCAACCATGAATCATGTTTTGTTTTTTTGTTTTTGTTTTTTTTTGTTTTTCTACTTTATATTGCTAATCAGATGTAGGCTAAAAATGGGGGGACTTTCTCTTCCTGGAGAGCATTTGATTGGTCAAAAGCGTATTTTAGTGTAAGATGAGTCATCTATATTTTAATCTCTTTTGAAGGGCAGAGACATATTTAGTGTTTTAATGTACAAATATGTTGCATATTAATGTACTGTTTCATTTAGGTTGCATTTATCTGATCAAAATATATATCAAAATTTTATTACAATTTCTTTCTTTTAATATATATTTTAAAGCACAATTTATTCCTGTGATGGCAAAGCTGAATTTTCAGCAGCCATTACTTCAGTCTTCAGCATCACATGATTTTTCAGAAATCATTCTGATATGCTGATTTTTTTTACAGCATTTATTTGAAATATATTTTGTACCATTGCAACATTGTAAAAGTATTTTTGTCCCTTTTGATCAGTTTTATGCATTTTTACTGTTGAAATAAAAATGTTACAACATTTACTATATACTATGTATATAAAAAATAGTATTTTTCTTACTTTTTTTAAAGATATTTTAAGTGGAAAACAAGACAACAACATACTGATTAAAGACAATTTTGCATTGGACCAGCCAAAAAGCCAAAAGCTCATATTTTGATGATGTGGCATTTTGAAGGACCAATCCTATGTAATAATAATGTATAAGCAAGAAAAGAGACATAATTTAGTTCTATTGTAGGAAAAACACAAAATCTCAATCCAGTAATCAGACCTCAGACAACAACATGCATTTGAAACAGGAGATTAATGTTTCTTTTTCTGTGAGTGTTAATGGCTGTGCTCTCAGCCTGATATGAGTTTACCAGCAGAGCACAGATTCCCTTAAATAGTCAATAAAACACATGCTTTCTTCACAGCCTTCATCTGACTGTCTTCCTTGACGGATTGTGTTTATGAGAATGCTCTGAGAGACATTTGGAGTTCCTATTGATAGTCAAATAGCGACACAGATGTACTTTATTGATCCCCCCCGAGGAAACGATAGAAATATGCATGGAGGCTTTTAGCCACTTAAAATTGTCATTGCAAGTTTGCCAACAAATGAGCAAATAAATAGTCGGGAGTCTGGGTTTTGTGGAATGGATTACAGGCAGCAAACTGTCTATCTGTTGTGAAGACTTTGCCAGTATTCAATGTTAACTGGGTGTAAATGCAGATACTATGCATTGTTTAGATGAATAGATCCTCCTGGGTTAACAATCCACTGTCATTGAACCTTACAGTCACTGACAGGATGTAACGATGATGGCGTCTAATTAGAATGTAGCATTGGAGAGATATTGAGCGTTAAATGTGTCCTTACCGGATGAAGTGTTGTTTACTCACAGCTGGTCATGCATTTAAAATCATTATCATAATAATGTGCAGTGAACACTGTGTGGTCTCGGAAGCTGCTCTGTGCTCTGTTTATAATACTGCATACATTGGAAATAAATGCAACGTTTTTAGATTGTCTATCAATTACAACAACTGAACACAAGGCTGTAAACAGTGTTCAATTTGAGTGCATCAGTTCTTGAAAAGATGATGTTCCTCTCAGTGTCTATGGTGCCCTTGATTAAAATTAATAAGCATTAAATGTTAATGTAGCAGTACAGTTTAGATTTTCAGCACCTTGGTCAGCGGCAAGGGCATTCAGCACCATGGACAAGGCCAAATTATCCACATCTGCTAGGCAAAATAACAATTGACCAGGTCATTAAATTATTTATTTTTTTTGTATAATAATAATAATAATAATAATAATAATAAATATTATACATTGTACTATACTATACAACTATACATTTTAAGAAATATTACAAAAAAATATATTAATTTTTTTATTTATTTTTTTTTTTTTTTGGAGGCAAGGGTTGAATGAGTTGGACCATATTTAGGTCTGTATATCTGTATAGGTCTATACTATCCAAACTTGACTGGTGACAACTAGGCATTCACTGTCTTAAATCAAACAAAGTTGGTTTCTGAATTGTGAGCGGAGCGTTAACAGAAGTAAAGCCATACTAGAGACTTAATGCAGCAATGCGAATAACAATGAATCTCTCAGCGAGAGGCTTTTAAATAGGTGACGGGAAGAAGTTTGCGCTTTGAAGTTTAAGTTTTGGATGGCAAAGGATGTCAGGCTGAAGTTAATGAGCAGGATTTAGTTGCATGCTAAAACCGCTGAAGTAAAACTACATGATTAGTTGAGAAGTACAATCAAAGCAGGCCCAAAATAACCATGTGGGAGAAGATGAATGTTTTTGTATTGGACAGTTGAAACGCATTAATATTGCATGCATAAATAGCCCATTAGAGTGGGCTTTAAAGAAATCAGATTCTTTGCCTTCTTGCAAATCCATTTAAAAGTAAGGTCAAAAGGAAGTCATGGACATAATGAACTGATAATTGTTCTCAGCAGGTACATTTAGGAGCCTCGTCAGGACACGGTTACTCTACATTGCAAATGTACCATAAATCCCAGCGGGGCGAGAGAGAAAATGGTAATAAAATCACTGATCATTTGAAATAGGTGTTGAATAACCGCCCTGGTGATTGGGGGTTGCACCCAGTCAGTCAGCGGAAAGCAAAGGGCATCTTTCAGGAGACTGCAAATTACTTTTGTTCACTTAAATCTCTATGGAAATGATGTTCTGAGCTATTAACCATGGCTTTTTTGTTGTTCATCTGCTGATTGGAGTCGTGCGACCCATGAAATGTCAGCAAATATATAGAAATGAAGCAGCACAGGCTAAAAACAGTCTGAAAATTCAGACCACCTGAATGTAAATATATGTGAGAGGAAGCGTCATTAACGTTAGTCATCCTAACGTTATCATCCTAAACTTACCCTTTACAGAAAATACTAGTATCATAGTATTGCTGTTGTTTAGTGTTTTAAAGGGATAGTTCACCCAAAAATGAAAATTCTGTCATCATTTATTCACCCTGAAGTTGTTCCAAATCTGTATGATTTTCTTTCCTCTGTTGAACATTAAAGAAGATATTCTGAAGAATGTTGGTAACCAAACAGTTGTTGGTCCTCATTGACTTCCAGTGATTAAATGATGACAGAATTTTCATTTTTGGGTGAACTATCCCTGTTTTTCAACCAATCGGCAGCATCCCTGAACACATCCAGAGTAAATTCTGGGCCTAATGCCCATCTCAGAGAGGACAGCAGACTGGCTTCTTCATTTTTTTTCTTCTTTTTAATCACTGGAGGAGGGCCGAAGGAAGAGGTCTAAAGCTGGATTTTTGGCACCTCCGGCCCTTCTCTCAGTTCTCTCACACCATTTGGCTCTGTTACAAGTCTGGCATCCTTTTACTCTGCCAGATCGCTTTTAATTGTTGGCCCAAGTGGTGCAGTTATTTGGATAATCTTGTTCTCTTTGAGGAAAAACAAGTGTCATGTTGTCTCTTAGACTGTCTTACTGGTCAAGGTCTTTCAGAGGACACCATTGCAATCCAGTGTGATTATTTTAAACACAAGTGTATTTGTATGGGATGGCATGAACATCAAATGTCTCATGCCTCATTTATAATTTGAAACATTCAAATGCATCACACCATGATCTGTCACACTAAAACCTGTATCACGTTAAGATTTGAATGGTAGAACTGTAATCTTTAATTGTAGGTAAACTATTCCTTTAATTAAGCAACTTGGTGCTCTGTGAAGTAGATAATGCATTTGAAAGTAGTTTACCTTTATTGTAATATGTCAAACTCATATCCATGCAGTGAGTAGTTGTAGATGTAAAAAAAAAAAAAAAAAACGGAAATCAATGAGTCAAAGTTGTGATTTTTTTTTTGGAGGTGTTGATATGGTATAGATTATGCCACTAATAGAGATATGTAGGGGAAAAAAATATATATATTGCAGTCCACTTGAATTTGTTACACACATACACACACACACACACACACACACACACACACATTGGTATTGGTGGTTTACGGGTACTCTCCATAGGCGTAATGGTTTTTATACTGTACAAACTGTATTTTCTATTGCCCTACACTGACCTTACACCTTTACGGAACTTACCCTTTACGGAAATCTTTGTGCATTTTTAGATAAAATAACCCCACTATTTAGTATGTTTTTTAAACTTTTTGAATTACGGGGACAGTGTCCTCATAAACCACCTTCACATTGTAATACCTCCGTCATACGCGTGTCATTATACAAATTTGTGTCCCTGTAACTCACCCAAACCAGTGCACACACACAAAATGTTTAATTTAATTTTTCATTCTTTTATTTTATTATTTTTTTTGTCTTGGATATACTTTATTAAATAAATAAATAAAGTAATGTGTTTAACAAATTGTTTAAATAAATGATTCAGTGATTCTGTCATGTTCATGTGCATATCTGTGCCTCAAACTAAACTCTGTATATCTTTCAAAGTTTTGATATCACAAACCTGGCAAACTTTGGCAAATCCATCATGTAGTTCTCCCAAAAAAAGTGCATATCAACCCAGTAAACAGCTTTGTTTCTAGGTAGACAGATTGAAAACACAGTGTGCCTTTTAGCTGCATAAAGCCATCCCGTCAGCAATTTCAGCCAATTTTAAGCATTTTTGTGTGCATCAGACAGCCAGCGAACAGACAGAGGGTGGTCCGTGGGCGTGCTGTCTGGGACTGACACAATGACTGAGTCAGAAATCAGTCTTCCCTAAAGACCCTACTCATGAAAAGCAGAGTTACTCTGTGAACACTCTCTATCGATCCTTAGCTATAATTGTGTAACTCTATAATGAATCAGAGAAATACCCAAACTTTTAATTTACCGTGGTCCCCACAGTTTTCCTCACTCCTCCCCTTCTATTGACTTTCTCCTCCTCTGTGCTCTCTGTCTTTCGATAACCGGTAGTCCTTGAGTCTAAAAATAGTGTCAAATTATAGTTCTTTGGCTGGTTTGACTTCTGAATTAATAGCTCCAGTCAATCACTGTCCCTGCCGCCACATGCTGCCTTAGAGCTGGAAAAGGTAAAGTTATTTGGGGACAGCGGCGCGGTAAGGAGTCGTACTTACACATCCCTGTCGGCGGAGATTGCCCTGACTGCCATTGATTTTGAATGTTATCCAGGGTAGGTTTGTGGGGATGTTTGACCCAGCAGAGAGCAGACGCCGTTGGCCGCAGTGAGGTGTAATTACGCCGCCCGCCTCCCGTAGAGCCACACAGATGCTCATTTCTACTAAACGCCATTAAGAGCACAGATGACATACGGAGGGCTATTTTAGGTAAAAGGATGAAGACCACAGCAAGCAGCCGTAAAGTAAGTCATCCCTGCGTGGGACAGACGGCAGACAGTGAGGAATTGAGCTTAGCTGATCAGAGAACCAGCGAGACTTGCTCTGGCAGACAGGAAGATTCATTCAAACGTATTAGCCTTAGAGTCGTTTGCATTTTGGAGGCTTTCCAAAGTTAAAATATCGCCGCTCTGGAGCCGAACGCGCAGCCATGCTGGGTAAGGGTCATTTGGAATCAATTAAAATTGACTTTATGGAGGGAAAGTCAACGATCAAGTGTGATTAGAATTATTACGTTTGCTTTGTTTGTTTTTTGAAGAGCGCCGCACATCATTAATTAACGAGGGAAGGCACAGCACGTGGTCTTCGGATGAAAAACAGCGTTGCTTATCCAAACTGGCCAATCAGCAAACAGTAATGGATTTTTAGGGGTAAATGGTTGCAACAGTGAGGAGTAATCAGGGGAACGTTTGAATATTCAACCCCTGGGCTCGACATCTAATTCCTTCTCTGGTTGGCACCTCTCATGAGAGGGAATGTGACAAAATAGCACTGAGCTGGGAAGCGGGAATTTGCATTTTAATGTGCCTGTCGGAATCACTTTGGTGGGGAACATTGGTAGGCAGGGATTTGGCAACCCCAAGGGTCAACAGCAAACAAGCAGGATAAGCAGCCCACTGGAAACGGAAACCAGGAGAGGTGGACTTAGGCTGCTTTGAATTAAAAGGAGCGAGGAGATGTCGAAATGACACCCGAGAACAATATCGTGACTACGGTTGGGAGACGAATCCATTTGGCTGTTATTAGGAGCTACAAATAAACAGCTAAACGAAGGAAGCTATAATTGAAATATCAAAAAAGTCCAATATTCATCATCCATCATCAAGTAAATAGCCCCTTGTGCCATATTCTTCATGTCATGTTTATAATATTGTGTGACAGGCATCTCGTATAGAGTCTGGAAACTAAAATGCAAATGCTGATTGGATCAGCTCAAGTTTCATATGCCTTATGTTTCTCATATGAATAGGAATAGCTCTGTTCCAAAACCTAGTGAGCTGCCTCCCTAGACTGCATTTTAAGGCATCATATGCACACTCTTAATGCAAAGGCTGTTCCAAAAACAATGCAATCTGGTTCTGCCTCTTAAGATATCTTCATTTGGCCAGATTTGAATGGTAATATGGGATTGCCGGAGAGCAATCCCAAAATGCACTGCAATCAGCTAAGTGCAGTAATGAGTCCAATGAATGAGAGAGAAATGTTGACTGTTAGTATAATTCATTTTATTTATAATTTTTTTTTTTTTTTTCTATCAAATTTGCAAGTGCCATTTAGAATTATGCAATTTTAATTACTGTGTCTATTTGTGTTGTGTCAATCTAGAACCTGGGATGTATCAAACTGTTTGTCGGTAATATTATTTGAATTTAAAATACCTTTCCAAAGTTTGGGGTCAGTAAGATTTTTGAAGGTATTTTATGCTTGCCAAGGCTGTGTTTATTTGATTGAAAATACAGTAAAAACAGTAGTCGTTTTCTGATTTTTAAATGTAATTTATTTCTATGATGTAAAAAGCTGAATTTTCAGCAGCCTTCAGAAACCATTCTAATATGCTGATTTGATTCTAAAGTGACATTTTATTATTATTATTGATGTTGTGTTGTTTAATATTTTTGTGGAAAATGTTGTTTTAATTCTTTGATGAATCCTGAAAGTGTTTGTAACAATGTAAGTCTTTACTGTCACTTTAGATCATTTTAATGCTTGCTTGCTAAATAAAAGTTTTAATTTCTTTCAAAAAAAATAAACAAATTTTCTTACCCTAAACTTTTGGACAATAGTGTATTTGTATTAGTTGAGACTGAATGTTTAATTATGCATGTTCATTTCCCTTTATTTTTACATTACCTTGGTGTCATCTAACACTCACTTAAAGTTAATCACTTAAAGCCTTTATATATAATGCATTATAAATGTAGTTTTAATGCATTAATTATGCCTTGTAATGCATTGTATGATCTCATGAATAATTGTAACCACAGTTATAATGCATATAAAATAATTATGAAAAGATATAATGCATTACAATGTACATTATTAATACCTTTATAATGTTATATACTTATACCCAAATCTCAAAATAAATATCCATTTGGCCATTGCCTTTGTAGAGTGCTTTATGTGTGCATTTCAGTTGCCTTAAAAGGCAGCTGCCTATGTAGACAGTATGACGAGGCAGCTCACTAAATTTTGGAACAGAGCTAATATTGGAGGGCAAATAGACAGTAAAGCGTGCGTGCACACATACACACTCCCTCTTAGAGCTGCGGGACACAGGGGCACAGACACACTGGAGGCAAGCGAGGAACCGAAGACGCCCCTAAAGACACGGTGAAACGATAAACGTCCAATCGCTGCCCCCCTTCACTTTCCCAGTCTTTTCTACTTCACTTTGTTTTCTTCTCTCCAGACCTCCCCACCGTTTAACCTTGTTAGCGTCCTCGATACGTCTGACCTTAGCTTCCGTCTGTTATTACAGTTACATGGCTAAATCCATGTTTAATTCGATTGGGCCATCATTGGTGTGCTCACAAATCCCATTCCCAGTTAATAAAACCCGTCTCATTGTGTCGGACCCCAAACAGATTTTGCCATAAATCCAATTTCAACCCACTATTCTCCACTCAGACTCACACTCAACCTCGATTTGCTTTCTTTCTCCATCTTTTCTCTGAAGTTACATGTCATAATTCCATTACGCTTGACACGGAACCAAAAACGGAAGACCGAAAGATAATCAGCAACGTTAGCCACGCAAAAAATATCGGGATTCCGTCGTCGCGTTATTTCCACATTATTTCTCCTGATCTCTTCACAGGCTTTATCCTGTATACGGAGGATATTATTTGTAGAGAGAGACTGGAAAAGCGGATAGATGGAGCAGCTGTCTCCCGGTAGCAGGGATGGATGTTATGCTCTTTGGGCTCTGGGTGTACAGAATTAAATTGGGCGGAGATGAGGCCTTGTTTTGCTTTGCATTGAGGGAAACTCATTTCCTCTGGGGAGCGTTGGACTGTTTGAGTGTTATGCATGAGGTAGACGAGGGATTTACAGATCCTTTCGGCCTTCGGAGTCGCATAGCTTCCTTCTTCCAAATCAAACTTTTACGTCTCCCCACCGGCAATACACAACTACATCTCTTGTTTATGTATCAGCGTAATCTGCTGTGGAAGTGTGACCCGGTGTCCTTCTGATGAAGTGGGGCCGTCTGCAATAACAGGATGAATAGTGGAGCAATTGTCTTAAAATTGCCTCCGGCAGCCCAGATGCATCTTTCTTACTCTTGCTTTCAATCTGACGCCTCTTCCTTTTTTATGTGTACGTTTATGTGTGCTCTTGAAAAAAGTCGTTCCATCAGTAATCCAGGGCTGATGGCTACTGTGAGCGGATGCTGTGACAACATGTTGTTGTTGATTGCAATGAAAGCTGAACGTCTCATTCATTTCTGATCGTTTTTAACTCTCTATAGACATTAAAGAAGATTCTTTAATAAGAGTTCTAAGCCTTGAACCAAACCAAGCAACTAAAATTAATCTTTTTGATTCAAAGGAGAAGAGAGAATGAAAATGACTTACTCTTGCAAGCAGGCTGACTACGTATTTGCAAAGCTTCATGGGAGTGGGTGGTCACTGCTGAACACTTTTGGTGTGGTTTTCTGTTTCCATGGTAACAGTGACTTCTCTGATTGGTGTATCTTTTCCTAGGATAATGACAGTGTAGTTCTTCACACAGGAATTAGGCTAGAATTGCAAAAATGTCTCTTTCTTTCTTTCTTTCTTTCTTTCACTTTATTTAATGACACTGACTTGTGGTTTCTACAGAAATAAATATTATAGTTTGTTGTTTTATTTTTATATAGAAATTTATATGTGTAGGTTTCTTATTTATGTAATTTTTAACAAAAAAAGGTAAGTAACATTTTTACGTCTGAAATATATACAGAAGCTTTCGAAAGTTTGGGTTATTTTCATTTATTTATAGAAATTAATAAGCAAAAAATGAATTACTTTTTTGGATATATATATTTCAAAAAACGTCATTTATTTTATTTCCTCTTGATTCTGGACTGGACTGGATTAATGTCTGCTAATTCAGCTTTGCTATTCCAGGAAAAATTACATTTTAAAATGCATTAAAATAGAAAACAGTTAAATAGTAATACTATTTCACAATATTACTGTTTATAAATGTGCTCATAAATAAGTGAGCATAAGTATAAAAAACTTGATGACCTCAAACTTGAACAGTATATATAATAATGGCAGTGTGCTCTAACAGAAAGGACACATCCTTGTGTCCTTTTCCTGGCATAAAACTTCAGCATCTGTCATATAAAGGAGAAAAAAAAAATCTCCTGGGGCATAATTTAATATTTATGACTTCTGATACAATTAAGAATTACATGAATATTTCCTCTGTGTCTCTCTGAGTGAGGTAATATGATTTACTTCTGGAACATTGGAGAAAAAAACTAATTTTGAAGATCACTTTGTAATTGGGGTGGAGGAAATGAAGATTCCAAGTGCAGGAAAACAAATTACCTTGTTACACGATGATTCACTGAGCAAGAATTTGAAATTGGTGTCTGTCCAGCCACCTGCCAGACAGGCTGTAATTTATATGACAGTGTGAGTACCTGAGCTGTCTTTTCCATATCTAAAGGTTGGCGGAACTAAAACTAATCACACAGAAGCATCTGTGCTGAAAAACTGACGTGGGACCTCTATTTGAAGTTGGCACAGCAGTCCAAATTTACCTGCCTGTTTGCAGAACTTGAAATTGCTTCCTTTTCTTCTCTTCCACTCTATTTTGGCCACATTTACTCTTTCTAACTGTCTGACTCTGTCTATCATTTCTTTCCTCCGACCCACTCCAGCACATTTCACTGCTAATGCTGGATCTTCTTACACTTACTTCTTCCTGTTGATGAGTTGCACGTGGTTATTCAAGTGCTGCCAAACTGCCATCAAAGTCTGATGACATCAAGAGATCAATGTTTTTCCAACTGCAAATAAACATTGATCTATGGTAAAGAACAACATTAAAAACAGTCATTAAATAGTGTGCCATCACCTGGCAAGCACTACTCTCATTATGCGTTCGCTTCATTCCAAGTGATTACAGGAGTATCATTTCTTTGATTTCCGAGGCATGTTAGCCTGTAGGAACAGTGAAAATTTAAAATGGACATTACGGAGAACGATGCTACGCACGTTCTCTACTTTCTGAAAATGTAATTAGTTCTGCCTGGCATTCTTGAGGACGCTCTGACATCCAAGCCGTGCAAATGTGACATAAGAGTGTGGCAGCTCATTTAAAGTCCTCTCAGCATAGACAAGTGCTCTCAAGACTGTAGCTCATGGTGTCTTTTGCAAAGGTCACGGCAAAATAACTAACCATGGATTATAGACACACTACAGTAAGTGGAAAGGTTGTCATTGAGCGTATGTATTCATACACTGCATTAAAATAAATGCAACAGCAGTTGTTGTTTCCAAAACTTATATACTGTGTCTAATGTTAATATCAACACTTAAAAAAGAAAATTCTTTATTTGTATTGATGGTTCCATGAAGAACCTTCAACATCAATGGAATTTTTTTCACTTTTTATAGTGAAAAAAAAAAAAAAAAAAGGTTCTCTAGATTTTTAAAATGTTCTTCAGACTAAGAAAAATGGTTCTATTAAGAACTCTTCACTCAAAGGTTCGTTAAGGAACCAGAAATGGTTCTTCTAAAAAAAGAGAAGTAACATGAAGAATCGAAGCTCATCACAAGTAGCTTTTCCACAAGCTGAAGTAAATACTAATATACAGAAGGTGCACAGTATCATACAAATACAAAACACAATCATGGTAACATGGCACTAAAGTATTCCAATAAATTTTAATTTAACAACAAAATATATAGCATAAAACACTAACGTACTTAATAAGAAAAACTAAATTTTTAACAATTTTTAATATTTGTGAAGTGTCACTAAAGGAATTTTTGAATGTCAGTTTGTTTTTTCACTCTAAATTTTATTTATTTATTTTTAACCAAATATGAAATTTACTGTTAACCAGTTAACTGGTTTTTAACAGCATTCTTGCAGTCTTTTACTTTACTAGGGAAGCATCAGTCTTGATTTTTCATGACTGGCTCTGATTGCATTTTTTTTCCCAAACAAATGGGCTGATTCTGATACTGATTGGGCTGAACAAGAGACAGGAAAGCATGCAAGAATACATGAACAAGAGGATTATTTACTCTGTTACAGGCCATACTGGCCTTAAGCAAAAAATAACTTTATCCAATTGAAATGAAAGTCATTAAATTAAAATCACTATCCAAACAAAGAAGCTACATCAATGTAGCTTGAGCATTTGTTTTTCCCCTCTGTGTGTGTCTGTGTGTCCTGTCTCTGGCCACTGTTAACGTCCACATATAATATTTCCACAAAAAGTATAGTTTGGAAAATTATCGCAATGCAGTTTGTGTGCATATCCAGAATGGAGATCAGTCAAAAAAAAGAAAAGGGTTGACCGACAATCAGTCTGTTCAAACTTATGTCAACCGGTGCATCTCGAAACATTTTACAGTATAGTAACATTTTGCTGACTTACAACTAGCATGTTAAGAATGTGCAATCCAATGTGCAGCTCACACCCACTGCCAAAACAAATCATTTCACTGTCCAGACTAGTGTATGTCACTGTCAGCAATTACATGCATAATAGCCATAACAGTTTCCCGCTCGACTTTTTAATGGGATTTAAGCCATCGAAAAAGTGTTTACTTTTCCATTTATTGGATTTTTTTCTCACCTGTGAGAAAACAGTCTTGTTAAACGCGTTGTATCTACACACTCGTAGCAAAACGTAATAGCTTTTTACTCCAGATTGTGTATATGCACTCATTTGCACTCACAGTAAGCGATCGTCTGCTATGATCAATCCAGACATGTCTGCTCCATCAGCGCCGACCACATAAGTTAATAATGTCCGACTGGCCTGAGTGATGGAGGGTATTAGACGTGTTTGGGAGAGCCTGGCCGGTAACACAAACACTGGAGGGACTCGCCGCAGAGCATCTATACGCAGCACCATCTGCTGAACGCCAGAACAGGTGCAGCACTGCGTCCTGTAGTGAGTTAATGACTGTAATCACAAGCAGGATCCAGACTGAGATTCTAATCTACGCCACATGGCAGATCTGTCTCCTCTCAGACAACAGGGTCACTTTGTGATGTCATTAAGGGGTCCACTGTGGACCACCTCACACCGAGAGGTGTGACTCTGCTTCCCTTAGCTTTAACGTCACAGATGCTCAAAAAAAACAAATCATCCTGAGAGAATTTTAAATGCTTAAGAAGGACAAATATTTCGGTTATTAGGAGAAATGCCAAGCGTAGAAGTCCATTAACTTCAAGAGGAAGTAAGAGGATGTGGGAGAACACGAAATGGCAGCTTGGGAATTATTTGCATGAGGAGAGGCGATATAAAGGACATTAGCATTTTGTTTCCTCAAGTTTCCAAACAAACTTGTGTATGCTAATTACCAGGCCTGTTTATAGAATATTATTTTATGGAGAGTTTGTGCATCCTCCATGCTAACAAGAAAAATCAATGGCGAACAAATGCAAGCAGGAAAACAACTTTTTGAGAATGAGAACCCTTAAAGACCCTCAGAAAGATCTCAAGATTTGAGGCATTTATGTAGCACTTGAATATAAGTACACAAAGAAAAATACAAGTGCAACTGAATATGATATAGTGCACAATATGCAAAGGAGCAGAAGGCTGTGATGCAACAAACAATTAGCAGGTGTGTTTCATTCATTATTGTAATGTCTAATTCTATAATATATATATTTAATTCTCTTCCAGCAAATTTGCATAGAGAAGTTTATGTCCAATCTGTTTGGCTTGGCATCTAATCAGATGTTTGTGCCTTAAGAGCACTTGAGAGAAGTGTTTGGGTGCCGGGTTTCTATTTAGAAAGGCATTTTTATTACTATCAATGACAAAGAATATCCGGGATGATAAAAAGAAGAATATGTAAATCTCTCTTTTTTTAAAATTAAAATAAAATTGCTTAATGGCTCTGAAAATGTTAAGTGATGTAGCCACTTTAGTATAAATACTAAATTATGTTCATAGATAGATACATGCTTTTTAATAAAATGTTCAAACTATGAAATATTAAAAACTGACCATGTCACATAATTAAAAGGATCATCTCTGCTTTATAGTGACAACAAAATGACTTTCTGCATGTTTATGCCCAAACTGACTTTGCTTTGGCTGGCTTTTTTCCTACATATTTCTTTTAAATTGCTTCACATCTTGTTTTTAAAGAAGAAATCATTTAAGAAGATTTATAAAATATTAGAGATTAAATAAAATATATTTCTTACTCTGAAAAGTTACAGCACCTGGACATTTTTGTTTAAATTTAAGCCCCACAAAAAAAAATCTGTTCATTTTGTATCAATTGCTTTTTAAATGTATTTTTGAAAAAGTAAACAATAAGCACCATGCCCTTTTTCTTTGCAAATTCACTCACAGGAAGTCATGACAGATTGTGCACAACCTTTGATCATTAAAACTAATTTAAAGTAGCTTGAATGATGACTGGTGTCCCACAGTGAATATTGGGTTGCAAATAACACTTAATTGGACTGGGTAAAGGCACAAACAATGGAAGGGTCAAATAAAGAGAAAAAGTTACAGCTTTATTTTTATGCACTTTACTTTATTTCTTTTTTTTTTTCTTCTTCTTATTTAGACAGTGCTTGTTTCATACTGTCCCCTTCACACAAATATCTCCCTCCTCCCTCTTTCTCGTCTCATTTATTCTTCTCTCCAGCTCTATCTGCCTCCTTTTCTATTTTCTGTAATCTTGAGAAAGGTGTCAGCATCTGTCGTCAGGCAGTGTTGCTGGCCGACATCTGACACGGCCCCAGTAACATAGTCAATAAAGCTATCTAATTGAGTGCCACTGGCTGCTGTTTATTGACAAAATAAGACCTGGGAATTAGTTGCGTCTCCGCTGCGCACCCCAAGCAGCCACCTTTCCAGCGTCCCGGCAGCTGTCCACTTTCAATCCATCAAAAGCTCATCCCGGTCCTCCAGGTGTCAAAGGATAGTCGTCTGGCTGCAACTGAAATAAACACGCACTCAATTTGTGTGCATGTGAGAGACGGAAACAGCAAGATGGGGAGGAGTGAGGGGCTGTTCATACAGAACGCGTTTTGAATTCCATTGCATTCCTTTTCTGTTGTCTATCTATGTAAACTTGCACTAGACGGACGTGTTTGACCACTGCGTATGCGCCTCACGTCTTTTTCAGAATCTCATGCATGACACGGCATTTTAAAAATGCAGTCAAGTTGAATAAAGCAATAAGCCCCAAGAAGCCATGGTTTACAGTGAATTGATAACAGCTAAGGGGTGTTGTTAGGCATGACACGAAGCGACCTTAGCTGTTATAAATTCACTGTAAACCACCTCTTCACGGGGCTTATTGCTTTTATAAAACGGTTATTCCATATATGTAGAAAGGTTTCACAAAATAAAACAAAGTAATAAAATGTAATGATATTATTAAAAACATTATTCTTCTGCCAAACAATGTAGTTCAGAAACAGTTGTGGTTGCAACAAAGTCATTGCTGAACACACAGACGTAAACAAAGGTGTATGTTTGTACAGTAATTTACAGCATTCGAACGCGGTTCAACCGATCAGAATCAAGGACTGGAACTGTTTTATAAAGAACTTTTAAAAATGTATATCTAGATTTTACATTTTAATTTTATTCCACTACCCAGTATCTTGAAATGAGGAGGCAAATGTAAATTCATATTCCAGACACAGTTTCTTGCTTAAATAAACAGTGTTTTTAAGCATTTTACATTTATTCCAAAATAACGCAAGACAGTAACAATTTAAACAATGTATTTTATTTGTAAATTCAGGTTCAGCTTTTCTTTTTAATAGTTAACTTTTAATTTTTTTTTTCTTTTTTTTTTATTTTTTTTTTCTCTCGGATCATCAGTCATCAAAGCTCAGTATATATTGGTCACAGACAAAAAAAAAAGCTGACTAATCACTAAAAACTCTCACAGATTATGTTTTCATGCCATTTTAAGTCTTATTTTGATGTAATAAAGTGGTTATATCTAAGTGTGTGTGTTGTTTACTTTTTTAATTAGTCTTCCTATTAACGCCATTATATTGTTCATTCTGACTGATTCGCAAACACGGAACACACACAAACACAAGAGGTGGGATTTATTGCATGAACCAATTACAGCCGAACATAACCAGTTATATCCAATCATATCGCGATGGAGGCATCTCACGTGACTTTCCCCAATTCATTCCAATTACCCCCCACCGAATTCACCGCATGTTTTACAGTCTATTAAAACTCACTGGGCTCAGGGGAGGCAAGAGAGACGTGGGCTTCCGCTGTAACTTTACCTGCTGGTGTCACTGTTGTTTCTTTAGAAAAAAGATTGATTTCTACATTTTATAATGTTATATTTTGTAATATTGGCATTGTTTTATTTTTGTACTACAATTTTTTTTTTTCCCCATCCAATATTTTGAGGAGGCACTGCTTCCCTTGCCTCCTCGGAGGAAATGCCCCCGGTATGTGTGTGTATATATATATATATATATATATATATTCTACTTAGCATCATGCTAAAACCAACTACTACAGTTAATTGTTAATCCTGTAGGTTCAATATTTGCGCATTCCAAATCTGTGACTTCCAAAGGTTCCATTTCCGTTAGCATGCTCCCTTAATATGCAGCTCAATAGGTTTTGGAAGAGAGCCAGAGCAAGTTTGTGTATGTTTGTGTTTTCACGTATGTGAACTGGCCCTCATTTCCTGGGCTGCTAACATGACGGCTAAGCAGCTCTTCAGAACCAGAGGCAACACTGCATCCTCTCCCAGAGCTATGGCAGCTAATTGATTAATGCTGCCCCTTATAAACACAATCTCAGCATGCCGCAAGTGATAAGATTCCCTCGGCTCCATCTCACAGCACCTGCCTAATGAGGGGACAAGCGAAACCACGGCCCAAACGAGGACAAGACGAGACGAGACGCCACCATCCCCTATCTGTCACCCTGGAAAGCTCTTATCAGCTCTCTTTTATTCTCCCAAATTAACTTTAATGCTGAGATAAGCGGAGGGGGCTCACATCTGCATTGGCACTATTAATTGACTGTTATCACCTCACCGGAGTTGAGGAACAGAGTGGTGAAGGAACAAAACTCTCCTCTTTTTCCCCTTCAACTCTACACCGCTCTGCCATTTCATCAGTCTTTTCACTTCTCCACCCCTGTCTTCTTCCTGGCTCCTCACGCAGAGGGCAGTCAGAGATGGCGGGAATGATTGGGAATGGTCTTGGCGACAGAGAGACGATGTGTTGCTATGTGAGCGCTTGTGACAGTGATGTACGAGCGAGTCTAGCTTCTGATAATTCGTCACTCACAGACACAGAGAGGTCCATTAATCAAACGCAGCACAGTCAAGCTGCCGTCTCCACTAAAAACCCTCACAGCAGAGGTTTAGAAGCGTCTGCAGCAACCTGTGATGGTAGATCTGGTCTTTGTGACGTGTTAAAGTTTCTACTTGTCGTAGATCAGTGGAAACAAGTGCAGTTCCTCTAGCTGAGTGCAGAGGCCTTGGTTAAAGGCTCTCAGGGCCTTAAAGGGATAGTTCACCCAAAAATGAAAATGTGTCATCATTTACTCACTTCCAAGTTGCTCCAAAGCTGTACGAGTTTCTGTCTTCTATTGAGCGCAAAAGAAGGTAAAACATTGAAATAAAACTTTAAATTGAATAAATGTTTTTAATTATTTAATTTTAAAAAGCTCATTACTTACTACATTAGCATGTGTTCAGCATGTAGACTCAAAATATTTCAATTAAAGAGTGTCGAAACCACATTTATTGTTTGAATTTCATAATAAAATTGACAGAATTAGAAAGCTAAGACTTTGTTTCATATCAAAGTAACAGCACAAAGCTTGTTACGATTATTGTATGGCATGCATGCATGCAAATAATGTTTAGTAACATTTTGTTCACGCATCAACAGAAAACAGCACAGACTCAAAGTTTACAAAGAATTTGGAATTTAGCAATCGATATCAATTCATCAAATTGATTATTCATTACAATCTATTAATTGATATTGTCAACTCAGCCCTGCTAGCCACTAATTGCATTTATTTACACACTCGCTCTCATTTTTTTTTAAATCTCTCATGTTTTTCTGCAGTTTTCTCTTTCTTCCATCCAAGAAATGTGTTGACTTTCCTTGAGGGACATTTTGTTTTCTTGATCTGTGACATCGGCACTATGACACAGATCAGCCCCTCGTTGAACTCGCTGAAGAGTTTGTGTTGCAAGTATATCTGTTGAGTGAAGACTTATAAAGAGAAAAGTAAGCAGGGTGGAAGACAGTACTGCTATAGAAAGATGCTGAGCAACTCGTCTTTGGTAGGGAGAATCTCTCTCTCTATTTGAGAAGATCTGATCCAATATGGCCCATATATGTCAATGTCATTGCACTAGTAGTTCTAGATTAGGTCATATTTCATACAACCTCCTCGAGGATCGTCTTCTGTAATTAAATGTGATAAATGATCAGAGGAATGTGTTGAGATCCAAACAAGCATATTTTGCACCTACAGTTCTGAATGCTGAATGGCAGATTCTGCTGCCATATGTTCACACAACCGTCTGGTACCACCGAGAAAAATATGTTTCCAGAGTCATTATTACTGAAGTAGTGATGATATACTGTAAGCAGACATGCATTTGAACATCTTGGGTATTTCAAGCTCCAGGGCACAATTTACAGCTGTATTGAGAATGCATTTTAAATTCAGTTTCTGAATTTGAATTAAGGTAGTATATAGGATGTGGAATTGCAATTTGGATTTTAATTTAAGAAAGCGGAATAATGAATATCATATAACTGCAATTTTTTAAAATTAGAAAAGTATACATTATTTGCTTGACAGCCTTATTTGAAAGTTTTGCAAAGAGTTTTAAAGGCTTTAAAGTTTGATGGTTTATAGGCCAGATAGATAGATAGATAGATAGACGAACATCACAACATTAAGTTCAAGACTTTGAAAACTAACTAAAGGTAGGGAACAACTCTAAACCAAACTTTCTGCTACAACAGCAACTCATTACCAGAATTCCCCCAAAAAGCCAGCCCAACTTTTCCCTGCACAAGAGTCTGTGCTCTTTACCGTAGAGGATGATTTAACTTAAAAGAGCGCTGGAAATTTCTTCAGAGGCCTTGGGAGTGACTCGATCAGTCTGCTGCTGTCTCATTGAGAATGCCAGCTCATTTCTCAGGCTCGGCTCTGCGGTTGGAGCCTGTGTGCCATTCCTGGTTCATTCTTATGCACTTCCGTTGCCAAAGCGCTCGTCAGCTGTGATGAGGTAGAGCCTGAAGTATTCCTGGCCTCCATTTTTGCTCAAATTTCTCATGGTAGTTGGCAAAGGGTGGCAGGGAGGGAAGTAGATGGGCATGATTTGATGGACTCCAGTCTCTGAAGAACTAAATTATACAGGAGCAGATAGCGCAAATGAACAGTGACGGCCACTTGGTTTCTCTGGGGCATCCGAGTACTTTTTATTGCACAAGGGGCGAGCTGAGCGAAATGCAAGGAAGATTGCAGATGTTTGGAGACAAATGAAAATCACAGTTTTCAGGCAAGTTGCCCAACCTCTTCAGCTTATACTACTCTCCACTGTTTTAAAACTTTAGTTTCTTCATGAAGCATGGTTAACCTCAGTTTGTATGGCAGTCTGGTTTTTGTGCCTTCAATCACTAGCTGCATGGAAAACCGCTGCTGGTGACTTCTAACTGTCCAACTAGCTGCAACCTGACTCATCTTTAAGGCATCCACGGTCAGACTGACCCTCCCTGGGAAAATAAAATCAAAGGTATCTGCTTTTAAGGTATCTGTCCTTCCCAGGTTGCAAGAAATTGCCCTTGTCCTTTAGAGTCAGTTCATGATTCATTTATTGTTACTTGTGTGTTTGTGTGGTATGGAGGACGAGAAATGACTTAAGTATAAATAAATAAATAAATGCAGAAATAAATAAATAAATGTAGAAATACATAAATGAAGAAATAAATAATTAATTAAATGCTGAAATAAATAAATGCAGATATGCATAAATGAATGAATTTTTTTTTTTCAAAAGTGTAATTTTTAATTGTATTATTTTTGTACCATTTGTTATACTACATTTATTTCTGCATTTATTTATGTATTTCTACATTTATTTATTTTTACATTTATTTATGCATTTCTACATTTATTTATGTATTTCTGTGTCCGTATGTTAATGAGGTAGGCGGTCCTAAACTCTCTCAATGCAGGATTGGTCAATTAGGCAAACCAGTCAGAACAACGAGAGATAGCAATTAGCCTAGTTAACTTTATTAACTGCGGTCAAGCCAGCCGCGTCTTGAAAATACACGATCTGTTTCTCAATACCAAGTACGCAAAGTTCGGACTTGTGACTGTGGTAGTTCCGACTTTGCAAGTTCGACTCAGGAGAGTGAACTCCCGAGGACAGGAGGACGCAAGTCCGGTGTTCCGGTGAATTCAGTTCCCCTGTTTCACCCTCACAGCGCATGCGCAACTTCAGTATGAAAATCATGGCATCAAAATTTGAAATAGCAGAAAATTTCCTGTAAGGGGTAGGTTTAGGTGTAGGGTTGGTGTTATGACGCCGTTATGACAGTGTCTTCACATCCATTTTCACCGCTCCCAGCACTCATACCGTAAGTGCGCGATTAGACACGCAAAAAAAAAAAAAGTGCATCTGACTTGACCGTGTATTTTCAAAACTCAGCTGACCACAGTGTTTGGAGCGCATGTGAAGCTGGCCTGCTGCGTCTTGCAGACCGACGAACACAGCTGGATCAAGGTCTATATCCATATCAGCACTGAGCTGATAACTAATTCATCGACTACACGTTCCAAACGAAACAGAAGATAGTCGCTTGGTGCATGATCTACATCACTTGCTATTAAACGCAAATCATTAGCAATGGTAGTATCCACAGTAGTACAGCCGTAACGATAACGATCCTGTTTAACCAGTCCTGCTTTGAGAGAGGTTGGCACCGCCTACCTTATTAACATACGGACACAGAAATAAATAAATGAAGAAATGCATAAATAAATGTAAAAATAAATAAATGTGGAAATACATAAATGTAGAAATACATACATAAATGCAGAAATAAATGTAGTATAACACAAATGGTACAAAAATAGTACAATTAAAAATTACACTTTTGACAAAATAATTTATTCATTCATTTATGCATATCTGCATTTATTTCAGCATTTAATTAATTATTTATTTCTTCATTTATTTCTTCATTTATTTATGTATTTCTACATTTATTTCAGTATTTAATTAATTATTTATTTATTCATTCATTTATTTATTAATGTATTTCTATATTTATTTCTCCATTTATTTATTTATTCATGTATTTATTTATGTATTTTCTTCATTTATTTATATTTATTTATTTCTGCATTTATGTATTTATTCACTTATTTATTTATGTATACTTAAGTCATTTCTCGTCCTCCATAGTGTGGTGCGGTTTTGATAGGTTTTATGAAATACAGAAAACTCTGAGTATGCACTATTTGTCCTTGGTTTGCTGGGAAAATCATGGCTGGCAATGAAGGAAAGTTACTATTGGAACTTATCACCATTTGTCGTTGTTGTTCTGGATCAGATATCAAACTGCTGGATGTAGATTAAAGCCGTCTGTGCAGGAGACACATGCAATCTCCTGATTTACTCTTAAAGCTGCCATTTTGTTCTGATTAGCAGATAAAAGTGCATTTCCGGAAGGAGATGGAGCTTTAGATGGAACAAGAAAAAATGAGCACAGGCTAGTTAATGTGACAGAAATAGCAACTTTTCACTTTCCTTTTCAGATATCCAGGCTGTGAAAACAGTCAGCACTTTGAAACGTCAGATCCACAATATCTGTGTTTTCAGCACCAATTACGTTTCTAACTAAAATGATGTATTAGCCCAAAGACCAAAAATATCCACACTAATACGTAAGAAGGTCAAAATGACTCATTAGATCAATGGTTATCTTTAAAGAAATAATAAATGACTTTTATTAAATAAATAATTTTAAATTATTTATTGGAAAAAAAATCAAATTTTATTTTGAAAAACAAATGAAATAATATACAATTTACTCAAAAAAAAAGAAAAGAAAAAAAAAAAATATATATATATATATATATATATATATATATATATATATATATATTAAATCTAATTCTAGTATTCACAGCATTTCCATCTTAACCTTGGCCAATTTTTTTCTTTTCTAGGTATGTACATGAAGTCATTTGCCATCAAATTTAGCCTCATCTTGTCAACTTCTTGTGAAGGACGTTAATTTTACACAAATCAAATGATGACAAGCTCTCCAGTGCTTTGTGAGAACAACCGCATTAACCTGAAATGCGCAGCAGATGCACTTTTCCACTGTGCGTAGGATTCAGAGCGAAAGTCTTTTAAATATTGCGCAGCTGAGACCACAGCGCTGGCATTTTAAAATTGTGGCTGAAGCTGTGCTGGTATTTGTACATGAGTTAACATACTAAGTAGGCACTGCAGTAGCTGAGCTGTGAATATTCATGATTGGCTCTTTGCCATGGTGATGGCTCTAAAATCCCATTTTCTGAAGCGTCATTTCATTAAGAGAGCAAATAGCTGCTCTAAAAATCCAAAATTGTTTGTAATTTCGTCTCTTGTTTTAAACTAATTCTCATTGTCAGTGAAGAGGCAGGCTGGTGCATCTGCCACGTGAAATCACAGACAGAAAGGGAGAACAATGGGAAACTTGAACACTTTTGTCTAAGTGTGTGTGTGTCTACATGTGTTTTTGAGCCAATCTCATCATCAGAGCACAGTCTCGCCTGATTGGGCAAGGTGATGCTGACTTGAATAGGTAATCAGGCTTTAAGCACATGAACATGTTGCGGTGGCATGTCTACTTTTTACATGGAAAGCTTAGTTATTCTTCTTTGTGTTTTTCTGGCAAATACACATTTTTAGTGTTGTTTAGCTACAGTTGAAAAAAGCTGAAAATCAGCCAGTAGCATCAGCAGCAGACTAAACATGCAAGAGTTAATCCTACTAATGGTGAGCACCTTTCCTTCCAGCAAATCAGCTTGGACTAATGGCCGAACAATAGCACGTCTAATTAATGTTCATGAGCCTGGCTGATAAAGGAGGTCTGTTAAACCTGGAGAAAGGTTTCTGTTCGCATTTTCATTCATCATTATAAACCTGCATGTACCCCCTGAAAGTATGCAGGCTTCATGTCACTCACCAGGGTAATTAAAGTTCAGAATTTAGGTTTATTTTCAGACTAAAACCTGCCGGTAGAATCAGCAGTGGATTGAAGGTGTGAGCGTTAATCGTGCTAATGGTGAGCACCTTGCGTTTCAGCAAATCAGCTAGGACAAATGGCCAAACAATAGCACATCTAATTAATATTCATGAACCAGGCTGATAAGGTTAATAAAGGAGGTCTATAAAACCTGGAGAAAGTCATTTGTTTGCATTCTCATTCATCTCTATAAACCTGCATCTACCCCTGTAAGTATGCATTCTGCATTATTGAAGTTTTTTTATTAGTTTGTGTTATATAGTATTAGTTGTTGTTTTTTTCAGTGTTTCAGTTCATTTAGTTTTTAGTTTAGTTCCAATTTAAGTATTTTGTGCTGCCAAAGTTAGTTAACAGATATCTTTTAATATATTTTTACTGTATTTCTAATCAAATAAACGAAGTCTTAGTGAGCATAAGAGACTTCTTTCAAAAACATTAAAAAAAATCGTTGGTAGATTACTTGTGTGTATGTCATGACTATAAATGAACATAAGAACCTGGAAATTACATGTGCTCAATCATAAAATTTAGGTCCCAATGACAATTACGTGCAAATAAAACAAAAAGAACCTTGTTTTAATTTGGGGATTGGCTGTGGCATTTACAGCAGTACCTTGTGTTGTGACATACAATTTGTGTCAACACTGTTCACTGTGACTTTCAGTCTAGTGCATCAGTCGCATTGACACTTGAGAGAGATTAGAGGGTGTTCACACAGGACGTGTTTTCCCTTTCAAACAGCTAGACGGAGCACAACTGAACGGAATGGAGCTCTAGGGTCTTGAGATGCATTTTTAAATGTTTAGCTGTTTTTAACTTGACACTTGCCAAAATATGGGCCTCGGGCCAAAAATGTCCATCTGACACAAATATATCAAATAGTAAGGTTACTTTTTTTATTTTAAGGTGTTCTTGTTCCAGTGTAATTATACATTTAAGTACTGAGTAATATTAATTAACTACATGTACTTACTATGTGGTTAGGGTTAGGATTAGGGTTTGGCTTAGGTTTAATTTTATGTAATTATGCACAATTTATTGTTATTATAATAGTAAGTACATGTAACAATGACACCTTAAAATAAAGTGTTACCAATAGTAATCTGAATTTAAACTTCTGATGTTTAATAAAATAAGTTTGTGTGCATTTCATTTGTCAGTTTAGTGAGTTTCATGGGAATGTGGGAATGTTTCGCTTCTGCTGTGAATCGAATGAATTTACTTCTCATCTAAAACGAGCTCATCGTAATGTGTTTATATAATCTTACAGAAGTCTTCAACCATAACCAGCTGTCATTTCTCTCTCTTCGAAGCAAACCTCTTCTCCTCAGCATGAGAAGACCCTGCTAGATGAAACCAATCTCTTCTTTCTCACTCTCCGTGACACAAGATGGATGTACCAGCAGATAAAACAGCGGCTCACTTGTCAATTTATGGACTCCAGGTATACTTCAAGATCCTGTTCCCTGTTTCTGTCATTAAATCTGTCCTGTTCTACACTCCATCCCTGCAACTTCCTCTCACAAACCTACAATAATTGGCACAGCCAGATCTCCAGTCTTCCACTTTCCTTGAGGTTCCCTATTTTTCCATTTCCTTCCTCCATGTTGTAGTAGCCATTGATATTTCCCTCAGTGTGGGTTATTTTAAAATTCAAACTGGATTCATCGGTGAGCCGGGCAATGACACTTTTTAATATCTGAGTGGAGGTTGTGTGGGAAATGTGAAGCAGACAGCCGGGGTGAGAATTCATTACCCGGCCCCTTCTCTCACCAGCGCCAGCTGCTGCCTCGCACATCCCATCTCAAAGCCAAAATTGAGCCACATCCTCTGCATATATTCTAGCCCCATTATAATGTCAGATATCCAGTCCTGAGATGGCGCCCACTGCTTATGCGATGTCAGTCACTAGACAACTTGCTTCAACAACTTGACCCCCATCTGCTCCCTCTTACCTTTTTATTCCCCTCCCAGGATTCATTGCTCATGCAGAGCAAGATCTCGCCTACATATTTATTTGCAGATAGGCCGGTGTGCAAAGCTGCCGTGTCTCAGTGGAGGTGTGCTCCTCCTCGACTTAAATGTGATGTTCGGAGGCCTGAGGAGATGTTGATACTGTGATTGTCTGGTGGCTTACGGAGTGATCAGCACTGGGGGCTAGTTGTTTGACACACTGTCATTCCCATATTATCCCAGTATCACACTCTCTCTTTTTCCCTTTCCAATTGTCACTGAGTGTGTTTTACTCAAAATGATGACTGTACACAGAGATTGAAGCATGTTTCAAAAGTGCTATGACTGCATGGTGGCCCATATATGAATGAGCCATAAATAGCCTACAGTACGGACAGTTAACTAGCAAGAATTGTCAATTATTAATATTAATAAATGTAACCCTAGAATGCATAAATGAGGCCAAATTGACCTGACAGTGTATGAATTTTGGACTATTGTTCAGTTGTTTGATTCTGTAATATTCCCTTACGTATACCTGTTGTTTTTAATATTATGCTTCTTATATCAAAAATACAGTAAATAAATTGTAAAATATATTTATTATAATTTAAAAAAAATCATTTATATTTTAATATGTCAAAAAAAGTAATTTATTCCTCTGATGGCAAAGCTGCATTTTCAGTCTCCAGTGTCACATGATATTTCAGAAATCATTCTAATATGCTGATTTGGTGCTCAGGAAACTGTTTTTATTATTATCATCATTGAAAACAAGTGCTGCTTAATATTTATTTATTTATTTATTTATTGGAAATTTCAAGAGAACAGTATTTGTTTGAAATAGAAATGTTCTGTAGCGTTATAAAAGTATTTACTGTCACTTTTGATCAATTTAATGCTTCCCTGCTGAATAAAAATTTGTTTAAAAAAATCTTGCCTGTGCTGTGAACTGTATATTATATAAAGATAAAAACATTGATAAAAATTATTGACTCATGCTGACCCCTTTTTTACAGTATTTATGTAGTTTTTTAAAAAAATATATATATATTTTTATTTTTTTGAAAAATCAAGGTTAAGTGTTAATTTTTCTTTTATCATATTGGTATTACCAGCATTTTTTTTTTAAAGCAATAAAAGCAGTGTGTTTCATTGATCTTCCCACGGTTAAGGAGGTTTGTAATGCACAGCCTATTGTGTCTGATTGCTTTAACATACATAGAACAGACACAACATTCTTTGCTGTGGTGATGCCAGAACAAAAGTGCAGCATATGACCCTTGATAATGAGCAGTAATATAAAAGCCAATGATTAAAGCAGTGAGGTTTTAAGTTGAAACAAAACTGGAGTCTTTTTAGTTTCACAGAGCATACATTTTCTCCTAATCTCATTACTGTGTTTTACATTGTTTTCTTAATCTAACAGTCCCTTTTTTATAAACCATGGTCACACAGTACATTCAGGGGCAAGACCTCTTTTGACCACTTATTCATGGCTTAGACGAAAAATTTAATGAGTTTTCATAGTTGTCTTGAAAGGTAATCTTAGTGTAATTAGGAAAAAAGAATGTCTCAGAACCTGCTGTTCCTTGTAGTATGTATAAGCTCTAGTAAATGGCTTTAGCTGTTTTAGGTAAGGCATGTAACTAGCAGGCTGTGCACAGCTCGAACTTGGACTGCAAAGACATAATGTTCTGAGTAAAGACTTTCTGAAAAACATACTTATGGGTGAAAAGCTTCAAAGTTCTGATGAGTATTCCATGGAATTCCAATTAAAAATAGAGAAGGGCAGTAAGACTTGAAATTAGAAGGTCAGTTCCTTAGAAGGGTACATCATAGGGTACGAAAAAGAAACTTAATAGTTTAGCATATAGTTGAGCATATAACATGAGCAAGAGTCAAAGCAGAATCAAGCAACATGCAGGACTGTTTCATTTCTAAATGAATCGATTGAGTGAATGATTGACCTTCTATAATTGACTCACTCATAAAGACTACTGGCGTAATGATGTAACTTGCAGAAGAAAAAAAAATCCCCATACTAATGCACCAAACTGTATGCAAAAAGCACAGTAGGCAAACCTTCCATGAGCTTCAAAGTTGGTAATTGATAATGTATGTTACCTGATGTATAGAAGCTTCTCTGATTTCCATAAACCTTTTTTGCTTCAGATCAAAGTCTGGGTTATAATCTTAAAGCTGGTTGATTTTCTGTCTCCTGTGGAGAACAGAAAGTATTAGATGATCTACCAAAAAGGTTAGAGTTAAGAATAAATGTGAGATATTGCATTTGAAGTGGCTTAACATCCCTCAGATGTGTAATATATTCTGTCATTCACACACGTGAAAATATCAGAACATGTTGGCAAAATACCTTGAATTAATGTGAAAGCGGCCTAAAGTTTGACGATTTCCTTAGACTTTCTCATGAATGCATCATATGAATGTAAACCTGGGCTCTTTCAATTTTATGGAAATTGATGAAGTCTTTACAAGTCATAAAAATCTCTATAGAGAATTTGTTGTTTTTATAACTAGGCTCAGCTCTTAAATATTTTACCAGCTATAAGGTGCTCCTTCTAGCTGTTGAAATATTTTAGATGTCTATAAAAATGTTTTTCTGGATGAAAATGTTTTCTCTTCATAGAATGATTTTTAAAATCCTTTCCTGTGGTCTTGGACAGCTGAGAAAGTGGGGGAAAGTGGGAACCTTGACTGCTGTGTTGGTAAGTCTCTTCATAATACTTTTGCTTCCTTTGTTGCTGACTCTTTGGTTATCTTTGTTTCACCCTTATTTTGTAATAAAGAGCTGCGAATTGGGTTCTGCATCCCCGCTTTGAGCCTTTTGTTACACCTGCATTATGATGCATTGCTGTATTTACTGTGGAACACAAGAGCAATAATCACCCCGGCCCACACACCTTAACGAGAGGTGCTGCTCTTTATGGGTTCTGCCTCATCAATTCATTCAGTGCTCTAATTTTGGCTTTTTTCTATTAAGTAAGATTGCACTAAACAATTACGGCTGCCAGTGTTTTAATCCACTCCATGCTCAGGCCTTGTTAATTTGGTTCTTAGCACAGATTCCTTGTATTTGTAGAACTCCTTCCGTTATCAGTTTCCGACACCTTTTTGGCCCAGGAATGTGGCTTAATGGTATGTTGTGATAGAGCAGTTTCTCTTGGCTCTTAAACAGGGCCGGTATGACTCCCTCAGCCCTCTTAAGCTGTTGTTAAAACACCGTGTACTTTTTGTCTCTATTTTTGTAAGCCGAGGACAGTCTTTTCCTCTTGACCTGTCACGTATGGGCCTCTAAACCCTAATTAATGTGGGAAGCCCAGCTGCTTTGTCACTTATTAGGTCTCTGCTTAGAAACTGAGACTGTGTGCCACCTGCTTATGTTCTGATTCGCACGTAAGGAAATGTTACTGAGCTGTAGAGATAGGAATTATAAGGAGTTTAATAAATTTAGTTCCTTAGCAATTCCATTAGGAATTCTTTTGTATTCTTATTTTTGAAAATAAGCAAATATTTTATATTGATTACACTACCAGGTCTGTTGCTATGAGGTCATTTTGGATTCATCAGACACAATAAACCAGATAAAATACTTTTTTTATTTTTTTTTTAATTATGCAGACTTTTGATTGTGGCAGGTTGCATAAAATCCAATAATTGGTCATCGCTCCATATTAAATAAAAATTCTAGACAAAGAAAAAAGTTTTTAGTTTTTCAATTTATCATAAAATATCACTGGAGTACATCAAAATATGTCATTTTAACATGTTGAATGAACAACCAGTCAGAAATTACATTGATGTATCTTGCATGTACCTTAAGTACATATATTGGAAATGACCTATTGAGTCAAATTAATTCAGTAACCACTAATTACACTAATAATTACACTATCGCACTGTGTGATTTTGAATCACTAAAAAGAACCAACTCCTAAGAGTCATTCTTTTGGGAATTGAACTCAATTGATCACACTGAATGCTTTTGAATAACTAAAAAGAACCAGAAGAGTCATTCATTCAGAATCTAACCACACTGTTTGTGCTGTTTGTTTTTGAATCACTAAAAAGAATTTACTCGTAAGAGTCATTCATTTGAGAATCAAACTACACTGGTCACACTGCATATTCATGACGGTTCCTTAAAGTAACTTGTTTAGAAATTAGACTTAACTGGTCATGTGCATTTTGTTGATTCACCAAAAAGAACCATCTTAAACTCTAGGTGCATCCCAATTCTATCTTGCAGAATATACATAGTAAGAAAGATGCACTTAAATTAACCCCCCAAAAAAAACCTTCATGCGCTGTCGCAGATTTCCTTTCATGATGGAAGGGAAGGGACTGTTCTGTTAGATTATAGTTAGTAGGTTGTTCCCTCGGCATTAGTGGAACGGTGCACGTGCAAGAACCATTACTGAAATGGATAGTCATAAAAATAATTCGGTTCTGGTATGTTTTATAAAAGCAGCCGGTTCAGAATAAAAGCTAATCCTCGGTTCCCAACCCATCTGCTCCGGTAACATGTACCTCCTGTCTGGGTGTAATCTATGGAGCTGTCATACAAACACTAGGGTTCTGTTTGGTCGCCAGTCCATTCTGGTAGCAAACTACATGGCGCACATCCGTACAATCAAACACGCATTCATAGACGTACACATGATGCACACATTCAGCACACAGACACCCTCAGTATGAATCAGTCCAGGTGTCTAGCTCTGCTGGTCACAGTTTAATGAACACTGACACCACATTGAGATGGATGCAGGCCAGGCCTGCTGGTGTTTTAAACATGAAGCACACTGTAGAGTGCCACAAGGAAACCCAGAAGCTCCTTACAGTCCTGAAGCAACTGTAAATAGACTGCTGGAATATACTATTGCTTTATTGCTAAAGTACATTGAAAACTGTAATTACTGTGGCATGAGTGATGTTTGTATCAATATTTATGTTGGTGTCAATAGTTTCTACAGTCTCAACAGATTACAGATTGAATTTACAATAAATAGAAGCTGTTAATTTTCACTTGGCAAAAGGGAATTCTGCTACTACAACTCTGTGCAGTATATCTACTTGATAGACAGACTGGCAACGACTGAAACGAACAACAATGCATGCAACTTTTCACAAGCTGTAACTTTTAAATAGCCTGAATGTCATTGTAATTCAAACCTGACTGGAAATGTGTTCCCTATGGGAATTTATAAGCTGGCCTATTTGCAAATGTTAGGGATGACTTAAAGCAAGCCCATTAGGGTGCAAACGGACGACCCAGTTGGTCTATTGTCAGTACATGTTCATAAAAGCCTCCGACAGGCACTCTAATGTTAACTCCCGACTCAGAGATCAGAGAAATTTAAAGTGTTTGGGGAGCCATGCTGTAATTTGGCCAGATCGTTCAGATGAAATAAACAGTGTGCCATTGCATCAAGGGCAACTGGAATGACTACACGCTTGTCCAGGTGGGAAATAACCTCAGGCCCACAATTCAAATTTAAAACTCAGCGTGTTCGCAGAGATGAAGCTGGAAATCTGACAGTAAATCTGCCCTGCTTTGGGCCCCAGCCAGAGATCAATATCTGCAGCGGGATGGGGGACACTCAGGGGGAGGTGGGATTATTCAGTATGGTTGATGGCTTTTCAGCTCGGTGATGGCAAGTAATTTGTGGTGCTTCAATGTGTAACCTGCTACCCATTAGAAATGACCGGATAACTGGGCTTGGATGTAGTTTAGTCCACCGTGAGCGTGGTATGCTTGAATACGCAATAGACAATGGGCACGATTGATCAAATCATTTTCAGAAATCCAATATGCACAAATATAGTGCTTAGGGACTGGGATTTGGATGGGTGCATGACTGCATTGGTCTCAAATAACATATAATTTTTATCAATTGGTGCAAGAGTCTATGCTTCTCTCTGCTGTTTTTGTAAGTCATTTGTACCCAAATTTACTTTGCTTGTTGAATGAGCCATTTTAATGAATCAAAAACATACAGCGTATGCAGTTACATTTAATGACTCTTATGAGCCAGGTTTTATTTATTAACAAGAACATACTGTATGTCCAGCAATTAATTACATTAACATGCAATTACAGATGCACATTAATTTTTTTTTTAATTAAAGGTTTGTTCCATAAGAATGCAATAAAATTGATCAAAACTGACAAAAAAGCATAATGTTACAAAAACAAAAAAAAAACCTATTTCAAATAAATACCATTCTTTTAACATATATTTTAAATGAAAGAATGCTGAAAAAATCCATCATAGTTTGCACAAACATATTAAGCAGCTCAACTGTTTTCGACATTTAAAGACTGGAGTAGTAGCTACTGAAAATTCAGTTTTGCCACCACAGGAGTGAATTACATTTTAAATATTAGAATACAAAACAGTTATTTTAAATTGTTATAATATTTTACAATATTACTGATTGTATAATATTTTGCAAATTACTATTTACAATGTTACTTTTACTGTATTTTGTGAAATAAATGCAGCCTTGGTGAGCATAAGAGACTTGTGTATGACTGACTGATTTATTTATTTATTCATTTATTTATTTATTCACTGGGGAATTTACTGGGGAAATTGTATTTCTTTTTCCCAAAATAGGCACAAATTATAATTTGTTAATTGTTAATGGAACAATTGAGGATTGGAATCTTTTTTTTCCAATCCTCAATCCCCCCGATTCCCAACCGTTCTCAAGATACATCTTTGTTGTCTTTTTCTTACCTTCTTTATCCAATACATGCATTACAGGTGAACCTTCCAAGGACGTCATCTGGACAGACTTGCAATCAAAAGAGTTTGATTGTACTCATGTTCAGTGTCCTATTCTGGAAGCCATGACAACAGTCGTCTGTCATGTTGATGTTACGGCATCTGACGGCACGTCACTGTTTTGTTCCTCTGTTATATTCTGCAATATCAGAGTTATGGAACATCAAAAGAAAAACCTAACAAGCTTCCTCACTCCCATGATGTCTTGTGTTTGGGTTCACAGCCACAAGAGGAACAGGAGCCAAAGCTCAGCACGGTGTGAGAAGGTCGCCCTCAGGCAAGCGTGAGACTGGCCTTGGTAATTGGCACCAGTGAACGAGAGGGTCCTGGCACGACTCTGAAAACCAGAGGTGAGGCTAACCCCTGTGGGTCTCAGTACTGCCCTTGAGAGGTTTTTCCTTGGGGCATTATTAACCACCTCCATGAGATCGCAAAAGTTTGGAACACGGTTAAATATGCACTGTGTAGCCACAGCATGTCATCTTTCAGTTTTTTTTTTGTGATTTCAGCAAGTGGTAAAAGTGTACTAAGAAGAAAATTAAACGTTAGCATATGGTTTCTGTTTTCTTATTTTTTTGGTAACTCATTTATAACTTTATAGGAACATTTCGGGAAAGTTTTGTGAGATTATAACTTATGAATCTTTAATTGGAATTTTTAATGTTCTGGAACCAAATATGTTCATTTTTAGCTCTGCAGTGTGTTGCAAATATGAGAGACTTGATGTATTTTGTGATTGATTGTGTTGCGTCATTTGACCTTTTCGCAGTCACCATGGACAAATGTTTGCAATGCATTTACATTAATGAATTTAGCAGATGCTTTTATCCAAAGCAACTTGCCAAAGAAGAACAAAAGCAATTCAGCAAAGAGCCAACAATATTCATACAATGCCAGGTTTATTAGACAGCTAGGAAGCAAACACCATACATTCTCTGCATTTATTTTTAATGTTCTGAAACCAAATTTGTTAGTCTTTAGTGTAAGTACGAGAAGCTTGATTGGCTGTATTTTATGACTGTGTCGCAAAACTTGTCTTTTTCACTTTTGCCATATGAAAACATTTACCTTCATGCATTTATTCAAAGCATCTTACAAAAGCAATTCATCAAAGAGCCAGCAATAGTTATAACAGGTTTATTAGACACCTAGATTAGAAAGCAAGCTGAAACAAACAACAACAAAAAAAATAAATAAATACTTGGAATCTTGGTCAGGACATGGTGTGCATTTACCAAACACTTTTATCCAAAGTATTCAAGACATGTTCAGTTCGTTTGTTCCTTGGGAATCAAATATATTGCCAGGACACTGCTAGTGTCGTACTCTACCAGCTGAGCTACAGGAACACAAATTGAAATATCATGCCTGCAACCAGCTTGTTCCATTAAGACTTCCAAGTAAACAGATTTATAACCAAGTCCCAAGTCACACTTGTGTATAGTTTTCATCTGCACACTATCACACAGGGATTTAAAGAAGACTCTGATGTGTCTCTAGAGCTTTTATGAGGTAGATTGTATTCATGCAAATCTATCTGTATTTGCTTTTTAAGCACAGACTTGTGTCTCTACAGGGAGCATCCCACCGTAGTCTGATTTTTTTATCTCTCCCCAGGGCACTGGAAAAGTCTTGCTGTATGCACTCCGCTCAGCTTCAGGCAGAAGTGTTAATAGAATCTCTTGTGGATCAGCGTCTCTACAGTCTACACTATCATTAGCCCTGGGGTGGGCCAGAGGGAAAGAGAGGGACTGTGGAACATCTCTTCTCGTTTACCTTGTTTTTTTTTTTTTGTTGTTGTTGTTGTTGTTTTTTTCCCCCTCTCACTCATCTATTCTCTCTTCATAAGTCATTATTCCCCATCTGCAGACACACAGCTGGAGTGACGGTTGTTGTATGTGCATGCACAGAATATGATCAATAAAATATTGTCACCCAACACATCATTCTTCATTTGGTGTTCACCCAAGCCATCCACTCACACACTCACTCACTCTCTCTCTCTCTCTCTCTCTCTCTCTCTCTCTCACTTCTCAGTTTCCTGTTCTCTCTTCTTCCTACACTTGCATTCATTCCACTCTTCCTTTATTCATATTTGAAATGCCTTTGGTAGACTTCAATCTATTATTCCTTTTCACTGGCATGTTTATTCAGGGACAATATGGGATGGAGATGGACCACTCGTAAAAAAAATTAACGGAAGAATATTGCACATGTAGAGATGGAGCTTCAGGTTAAAATTGCCTTTTGATGGAGGGGTGGGTGGTATGACCAAAATCTTAAATAATGCTATGAGTAATTTATTCTATATATTTTGTCATGCCAAATACACACACTACTAAAAGTTTGGGGTTGGTTCAATTTGCTGAAGCAAAAAATAAATAAAAAATTTATATATATATATATATATATATATATATATATATAAATAATTTTTTTTTTTTTT